>SNQJ01S0019372.1:535499-561289 GCA_010110895.2 Picea sitchensis
CAGAGCCACAAGGATGATAATGAGAGGATTATGAAGGCCAAGGAACAACAAGAAGACTCTAACATGAAGTTAATTCAGAGCCTGGAAATAATTGAAAAGAAGTTGGATAAGGAGAGTGGCTCCAACAAATTACGAAGCCATGGTACCCATGAGAAGAAAGGAATATCAAGGAGTGGTAGTAGACATCACCATCACTTCCAAAAGCATTCCCATAGGAGATCACACATTAGCTCAAGTCCATCCCCTATCAGGAAGCATAGGAGGTCTAGGGTGGATGAGTTGAAAAGAGAAATGAATAAGATTAAGCCTCCTACTTTCGGTGGAGAGCAGAAGAAGGATGAATATGTTGAGACATGGTTGTTAGGCATGATAAAGTACTTCTAATTGCATAACTACTCTTCTCATGCAGAAGGAAGGATTTCTATCTACCAGCTTAAAGGAAAGGCATCCATGTGGTGGGATCAACTGGTGAAAGTGCAACACCTCAAAGAGAAAAATGTGACTTGGAAGGAATTAAAGAGACATTTTGAGAAGAAATACCTACCAAGAGGTATTATGATAAAAAGATGAAAGAGTTATTTGAACTCAAACTGGGCATCATTAACATTGAGGAATATGAAAGGATATTTCTAGAGATCTTCAAGTATGTCTCCTTCATCAAGAATAAGATAGTGATTATTCGGAGGTACCTGGGTGGGCTTCCATATTTCATCAGTGATAAAATCCAATATGATGATCCCAAGACTATGGAAGAAACTATGAGGAGAGAAAAATTCTTATATGGTCAACAAAAAGGAAATACTACTTTCTAGAAGGATTGGGAGGACAAGAAGAAGTTCAAGAAGGAACAGATGCGGAAGGGAAATGATCATCCCTTTTTTAGAAACATTCCTCAAGGACAACCATATTTTAGAGAGCACAAAATGAATGAGGTTGGTGGGTAAAGGCCAAGGCAGTCACCCATTCAATGTTGGGGCTCTGAAGGAGACCACAAGTATAGAGATTATCCTCACTAAAAAGACAAAGTGAGAGTTTTCCACAATGTACAACAAGATGAAACAATGGAAGACATGGGCATAAGTATACCTAGGATCTATGCATCCCTAGAAAAAAGTGATCCAGAATGGATCCATGAATCAAAATAGGTTCAAGAAGGCCTAAAAATAAAATTTCTTAGAATGGCTTCAAAAAGGACGTGTGCATAGGTCTCATTGATACGAATCCAACTCAACTTGAACAGGCTCAAACAGATGTCGTATGTGAAATATATCGCGATTTGTTCATTTCGTCAAAAATGAAAAAAAAATGATGATTGTATAGTCTGTACAATCCATACAATGTTGACATGGCAGTTGATTGTACAGGTCGTACGGTCATATAGTGACATGGTAGCTACAGTGGATGTTGACTAGGAAAACACATAAGCTGAAATATGTGGACAAGTCAGATTGTGACACATGGCACCATTGTAAGGGTGACACATGGCACAGGATGACATGGCAAGGTCCATATAGACACGTGGAAAATGGTTGACGTGGCAGGTGCATTGATTGAGTAGGTGTTGACGTGTGCGAATCATGTCATTAAATGTGTCATAGCTCTGGGAGAATATCATGGTGCCACGTGGCCTAGTCCTGAGATGCCACATGGCACCCCTCCATTGATCAGTTGTTTGGCAAAATTTTGTGACTCAAGGGAGTCGAACCTGCAACCTTCGGGCAAGGGGGGAGTGACTTAGCAGGGCTGAGATACCATCCCACCCACGGTGGGTTTTATTAACTATAGTCGCAAACGTATATTTAAAGTTGGTTATGTGTATGTTGGGCAGTGTTAAGGGTTGGGTCCTAGCCCCAACCCCAGTGCATATCATGTGATCTACCATATAACCATGTCATATAAGTTGGCACGTGATCCATGGTCCAGCCCCCAGTGCCTACGTCGTTCCACATGATCATTATGCATACGTTCGATGGCATATATCATTAGTTTGGATCATGGGGGCTAGCACTCAAATGGTTGGGCTATCCTGCTGACCAAGGGTGTAACCAAAGGCTACAACCATATAGCATGTGGATTATAGGAGCCGAGGCCACATGGCCACAGAATACGACCAGGGCTAGGAGTCCAGGGGGGGTAGTGCACCAGGCCTTAACGCTTGGCCACATGGCAGCGCCACATGACTAGGAGATCGAGAGATAAGGGGTTGCACCTGATTAATTCCATTTTGTGGGTTTGTAACTATATATTAATATTTTTAATGATTTTTTTAGCAATTTTGAGAGATTTTGGCCAATATTGGGGGATTTGGAGCCCTTTTTTAGGCCAGATCTTGGGGAGAAGTTGGGAGGTTGTTACCCACTTCAAGTCTATATAAAAGAGAGGTTCATGAATCCATAGGGAGGTTCAGAACATGAAAATTCTGAAGAATTTTTGAACCAAAACCATTTTTTATGCAGGGAAGCCATTGAGGAGAGCACCTTTACGGGCCATTTCTGGGAGCTTCGTTCATTCATTTTCGATGCCATCAGTTTTGTTGGGTTCCTGAGATCTAGTAGAACATGAAAATATCAGTTTGTAATCCATTTGGAACTTTTATGATTTACTTTTGAAGATTTGAACATAAATAAGAAAGCATCGCCCACTGAGACAAAGGCCCGAAGACGTAGGCGAGATTGTTGAACTCCGTTAACAATATTGTTTTTTATTGTTTGTTGTTCCTTCATGCTTATTTCAAGATATATATATTTATTAATGGCTTCCATGTTTCTTCATTAATTCTTCCTCTTTAATTCAGTTTCCTAAATGGTTAATTAACACGTGCTTTAAAACTCAACCATTGTCTTTAAAATATCTTTTCAGATCAAGTGGTATCAAAGCTAGTTGATGGTTGGTTTTTGAGTTTGCATGATTACCATGGAGAATCTAAGTCATGGTGAAGGCAATCTTGTTGAAGAGAATCCTAAGATTGGATTGAGAAAGAGAACTTCTCAAAGTGAGAATATGGCATCGGAAGAGGGACTTTCTCATGATGAGAAAGAGTTTCGAAAAACATTCTTCGCCATGTCGAAGATGTTGAAGGTTCTATATGAGGATTACTTGGAATGGAAGAGACCAGTTCTAGGTGAATCTTCAAAGGTCAAAAGTGACGAAGGAGAGGATCCTCCTCAAACTCCTCCTTCACCTCCTTCTTCTCCATCAACTTCTTCTTCTTCAAGTTCAAGTTCTAAATCCACCGCAAGAAAACATTCCCATAAACATAAACATGAAATGCCTTTACTTAAGCTTGATGTGAAATTTGAATTACCTATGTATGATGGTGAAGTCAATGCATAGAGGCTTGATAACTGGGTTAGATAGATGGAGGTTTATTGCAGTGTGCAACAAATCAAGGATGAGGCAACTCAAATCAAGTTGGCATCGCTTTGACTTGCATGCACAACACTCATCTGGTGGCAAAGAAAGTTGTAAAATGGCATGCAACAAGTGGGTAATGTATTTCCATCAAGGCAATTTTTTATTTCTCCACTTATAAAGAAATTATATCCTTTGGGTTATAAATAGAAGGCTTTAATTGAATGGCAAGGTCTTAAACTAAGAAAAGGGAAAAAAATGAAAGAATACACAGCTGCATTTCGTAAAATGGCATTGATGTTAGATATTCCTTTACATACCCAAGAAACTCTTATGGAGTATATAGGAGGTTTACTTGCACATATTTGTAACATTGTATTTATGTTTGGACCTTCTAATATTGATGAGGTTTCTATTCAAGAAACATACATTGAAGCAAGGAAAATAGGAGTTGGTGTATCAGGGGAATCGTCTTCAAGGAAAGAGGACAAAAGGAAGTGGTATGGTAGGAAGGAAAATTCAGTGGAAATAAAAGAAGAGAAGTCCTCTTGCAAGCATTGGAAGAAATAAGGGCATGATGAGGACCATTGCGGGAAATTGCTTCCCGAGAAGAGACAAAAGTGGTTCAAATAAAGGAAAGGGAGGAAAACATTTGCAACATCATCACGACCAACAGACTTGGGATCGGACTTAGGTGATGAATCTAAAGTCTCATTGGTTGGTTTGACAGGTAAATTGGTGATGGATTTGATTCTAGAAGTAAATTGTTTCACATAAGGGTCATTATGAGACATACTAAGGTCGACACATTGATAGATAGTGGATCTCAATATAACTTGATTTTGGAGGAATTGGTTAAACAATTGGGATTAAACACTCAGATGCACCATAAGCCTTACTCACTTAAATGGATAAGCAACAATCATAAATTGCACATAACAAAGCAATGCACATTAAAGTTTGCAATTTCATATAAGTTTGTGGATGAGGTAACATGTGATGTGGTGCCACTCAATGAATGTGGGATGGTCTTAGGCAATCCTTATTTGTATGATCGCAAAGAAATATTCTACAGGGAATAGAATCAATATCACTTAATCAAAGCAGGAAAAGAATATGTTATACATGCTCATCATTTAAAAGCAAATCAATCTCTTCAAACAATGGAACAATTAAGAAAGGTATCTCATGAAAAAAACACACCTATAATTGTTTCAAGTCAAGTAATTGATCTTAAGCAAGAACATGAGATGATTGTAGAATGGAAGATCAATCACACTTTGCTTCAAGATAAGATAATGTTGTGCAAGTATTACAAACATATTAGCTCATTTGCAGTCATATTTCTGATGTTATCAATAGTAGTGTTGTCAACATGGATGATAGTGGCTTCAGTAAGATGTGATAGAGTACAAATGGCTAACATAATGTTGTCAGTTATCATGGTTGTTTTACAGTTGATCTTGATGAGACAGGTGCACAGGGAAGATTTTAAAGATAGAGAACAAGTCGAGTGGCCTATCTTGCACTTGATGACTGGTTAGTATCCTTTTGGAGGACCAACAGGTCTTTAGTGGGGAGGCATGATCTAGAATGGATCCAGGAATGCCTAAACATCAAAGTGATTAGAATGGCTTCAAAATGGACATGTGTGTAGACCTCGTTGATATGAACCCAACGCAACTTGAACAGGCTCAAATAGACGTTGTATGCTAAAGATATCGCGATCTGTTCATTTCGTCAAACATGTACAAAAAATGTTGACTATACAGTTCGTACAGTGCTGACGTGGTAGCTAATTGTACAAGTTGTACGACTGTACAGTGACATGGTAGGTACAATGGATGTTGGCTAGGAAAACACATAGGTTGGTAGATGTGGATGAGTCATACAGTGACACGTGGAACCACTACAAGGGTGACACATGGCACAGGCTTACGTGGCAAGGTCTGTACAAACACGTGGAAGCTAGTTGACATGGCAAGTGCCCTGACTGGGTAGGTGTTGATGTGTGTGAATAATTTCATGACACGTGTCAAAAATTTTGGCGAATAACATGGTGCCACATGGACCATTCCTGGGCTTCCACATGGCACCCTCCATTGGTTGGTTGTTTGGAAAACGTTTGTGACTCAAGGGGAGTCAAACCCGTGACCTCCGGGCAGGGGGGGAGAAACTTGGCAGGGTCGGGCCACCAACCCGCCCATAGTAGGTCTTATTAACTATAGTCGCGAACTTATATTTAAAGTTGGTTATGTGTATGTTGGGCGGATTTAAGGGTTGGGGCCTAGCCCCAGCCCCAATGGATATCATTTCACCTACCATATAACCTTGTCGTATAATTTGGATCACGATCCATGGTCCATCCCCCGGCGCCTACGTCATTCTGCATGACCATTATGCATATGACCGATGGCATATATCGTTAGCGCGAATCGTGGGGGTTAGCACCCGGTCGGTCGAGCTAGCTCGCTGACCAAGGGCTTAACCAAAGGCTACAACCATATAGCATGTGAATTATAGGATCCAATGCCACATGGACACAACATACGACCAGAGCCAGGAAACTAGGGGGGCCAGCACACCAAGCCTTAGCGCTTGGCCACATGATAGCGCCACATGACCAATATTTTAATGATTTTTTCATTAGTTTTGAGAGATTTTGGCCAATATTGGGGGATCTGGAGCCCTTTTTGAGGCCATATCTTGGGGAGAAGTTGGGATTTTGTTACCCACTTCAAATATATATAAAAAAGAGGTTCTTGAAGCCATAGGGAGGTTCAGAACAGAAAAATGGTGAAGAATTTTTTAGGCAAAGCCATTTTTTATGCAGGGAAGCCATTGAAGAGAGCACCTTTATGGGCCATTTCTGGGAGCTTTGTTCATCCGTTTTTGGTGCCATCATTTTTGTTGGGTTCTTGATATCTGGTAGAACATGACTGGAACAGTTTGTAATCCATTTGAAACTTTTATGATGTACTTTTGAAGCTTTGAACATAAATAAGAAATCCTCACCCACTGAGACAAAGGCCCAAAGACATAGGCGAGATTGTCAAACTCCGTTAACAATATTGTTGTTTATGTTTTGTTGTTAATTCATGATTATTTCTAGATATGCATATTGCTTAATCACTGCCATGTTTATTCATTAATTCTTCCTCTTTCATTCAGTTTCCTAAATGGTTAATTAACACATGCTTTAAAACTCAACCATTGTCTTTAAAAGATCTTTTCGGATAAAAAATCAAGTTGAGTTTCAATCACACATGATTGAAGTTGAAGGTATGATCAATAACCATACCTTTACTATTTTGATAGATTCGGGAGCTATTCATAGTTACATAGATCCTAAAGTTGTGGATAGATTTCTTTTTCCAAGAAGAAAGCATGAGAAAAGTTGTTGAGTATGTTAAATCATGTCCAGTGGACATGAATGGGCTAAGTACCATGGAAAATTTGAACATCTTGCCATTGGGTACATATGACTGTCTAATTGGTATGAATTGGTTGGACCAACATCATGCTTTCTTAGACTTCCATAATAGGGAATTTACTTGCCTGGATGAGGAAGGGAACCCAAAAATAGTCCAATAAATTCCTAGGGAAGTTACTGTCCAAGAGATCTCAGCAATGCAGTTGAAGAAGTGTTATAAGAAGGGCTACCAAATATTTTCACATCACATGGAGGAAGCATCTAAGGATAAGGTTCTAAATCTAGAGGATCACTTAGTCTTGAAATATTTTTAGGATGTGTTCAAGGAGATACTAGGACTACCCCCAAATATAGATATCGATTTCTCTATAAATTTGATGCCTGGAACAACTCCAGTATCAAAGACTCCCTATAGAATGAGTACACCAAAGTTGAAGGAGTTGCAAATGAAGCTTCAAGAGCTATTGAAGAAGGGGTATATACACCCAAGTGTGTCACCTTCAAGTGCCCCAGTCTTGTTCATGAAGAAGAAATATGGGACATTGAGATTGTCCATCGATTTCAAACAGTTGAACAAAGTAACCATAAAGAACAATATCCTTTGCCAAGGATCGATGATCTCTTTGATCAAATAAAAGATGAAAGGATATTCTAAGAGATTGATCTAGGGTTAGGATATCATCAAGTAAGTATCAGGGATGAAGACATCAACAAGAATTCCTTTAGTACAAGGTATGGTTATTATGAATTCACTGTGGTTCCATTTGGGTTATCAAAAGCACCAGTTGTTTTTATGTGCTTGATGAATGGCACTTTTCAGGAATACTTAGACAAGTTTGGCATTGTATTTTTGGATGACATCCTTTTGTATTCCAAGTCAAAATAAGACATGAGCATCATTTGAGAATGGTGTTACAAGTGTTAACAGAGCACTAGTTGTATGCCAAATTGAGCAAGTGCTCATTTTATCAAAACAAAATTCACTATTTGAGGCATATCATACCCAAAGAAGGGATAGAAATGGACCCTGAAAATATTGAGGCCATTAAAGGGTGGAAAAAACCTAAGAATGTGAGAGAAGTCAGATCCTTAATGGTTCTAGATGGCTACTACAGAAGGTTCATTGCAGGGTTTTCAAGAATTGCTCACCCAATCACTTACTTGAAAAGGAAGGGGGTGAAGTTTCAATGGACAACAGAATGTGAAAAGATCTTCTAGCAATTGAAGCAGTTGTTAACCAGTGATCCAATTTTGAGGATTGCAGATCCAAATGAATATTTTTTGGTTTGCACCGATGCATGCAAAGAAGAACTTGGTGGATTCCTCAGACAAAACGGATTTGTGATATGTTTTGAGTCCAAAAAATTGAAAGAGAGTGAAAGGCTCTATGCCACTCATCATTTCGAGTTGGAAGCCATAGTGCATGCTTTGAAGAAGTGGAGGCACTAACTCATGGAAAGGAGGTTTGATATGAGGACATACCATAACAGTATGAAGTATTTGTTTGATCAGCCAACTTTGAATGCTAGGCAGAGCAGATGGCTGGAATTCCTCTGTGAGTATGACTTTGATATTAATCACATCAAAGGAAAGTAGAACAAAGTGGTTGATTCCTTCAGTAGGAGAGTGCATGAACTACATGCTACAACCATTAGCATGTATCAAACTGATCTTAAAGGAATAATTTCTGAGGATGCAAAATATGATTTGTAGTACATGGAATTGGTAACAAAATTGCAGCAAGGTAAAATTCAGCAAAAAGATGAAGATTATGAAGTGGAAATTGATGGAATTCTCTTCTATAGGAATATAATTTATGTACCCAATTCACCTTAATTAAGGAGTACGATTTTAAAAGAAATGCATAATGTCCCTTATGTTGGACACCCAAGATATCAAAAAACAGTTTCAATAGTCAAGAGAAAATATTGTTGGTTGGGCATGAATAAGGATATTGTTGAGTACATTGTTAAATGATTGAAGTGTCAGAAGGTTAAGGTTGAGCATAGACACCCAGCTAGGTTGCTACAACTATTTCCCATTTCTGAGTGGAAGTGGGAAGTGGTGACAATGGATTTCATCACCCAATTTCCCAGAACAATCAAGAAACATGATGCTATCATCATGGTGGTGGTGGAAAAGCTTACCAAAGCTCCCCATTTCATTCCTATGAAGGTTACTCACAAGGAAACCAATGTTGTTAATATTTATATGAGGGAAGTAACACAATTGCATGCCATACCCAAGACAATTATGTCTTATGGAGACCCAAATTTTACCTCAAAGTTATCAAAGGGGTTATTCAAAGGGTTCGGAACAAATCTAAACTTCATCACAACTTATCACCCTGAATCTGATGGGAAAACAAAGAGGGTGAACCAAGTGATAGAATATATGCTAAGGATGCATGTGATGGACAAACCATCTAAATGGGAGGATTATATACACTTGGTATAATTTGCCTGCAACAATGGGTACCAAGCATCATTGAAGATGAGCCCATTTGGGGCACTTTATGGAATAAAGTGAAACACACCAGTAAGTTGGTAAAACCTAGCTGACAAAGCAGTGATTGGGCCAAAGTTGCTTAGAGAAATGGAAGAGAAAACAATGAAGATTAAACAAAATTTAAAGGGTGCCCAAAACAGGCAGAAAAGCTATGCTGACAAGAAAAGAATTCACAAGGAATTTAAAGTGGGTGATCATGTTTTATTGAAGGTGAAAGACAGCACAAGTTCCTTGAGTTTGGGAAATTGTTACAAGTTGGCAGCCAGATATTGTGGGCCATTTGAAATCCTAGAGAGGATTGGACCAGTAACTTACATGCTTGCATTACCTGCATCTATGTCTATACATAATGTATTCCATGTATCGTTGCTTAGGAAATATATACCATATGCTAATCATGTTATTGATTGGAATGTGATTCAGGTGGAGCAAGAAAGTTCTTTTCAAGTGCATCTGGTACGCATTCTAGATCGGAAAATCAAACATCTTTGGAATCAAGACATAGGGATTGTAAAGGTCCAATGGACCTGGTATGGTCCCGAGGATGCAACATGGGAGCATGAAGATGCTATGCGGGCAGAATACCCGCATATTTTTGAAAATATTGTTGATGTTATGTAAATGAGTTGCATTGAAGATAGTGCAAAAAAAATAAGGGGAGGGGATTGTAATACCCCAAGGTCGAGCCCCTATTGAATTGTAAATATGTTTAATGATGTTTATAGGCTAGTGAGCCAAGTGTTTATAAGTTGGAAGGCTTATGTGTTTATTATGCTCGAGAGCCTGGATGTTAAAGCAAGTGCGCCTAATTTTGTATATGTAATTATGCAGAACATTAATAAAAATACATCGTTGTGTGTAGACAAACCACGAAGAAAGAGTTATGGGGGACTAAGCTCTACTAGGAAGGGAAAGGGAAGGGGGTTGAGATGCTAGGAAAGAGGGGCTAATCTTGAGGGTTTAACCCAAGGGAATACTATAATGTATTTCCTAAATTACTAAAGTTTGGGAAATAAACCCAATTATCTTAATTTTCTTTGGAAAGAGGAACAAACACCAAGTGGAGAGAACGAGCTCCTAGAGAGCCAAGTGTTACTCAGAACGCATGCATATTTATGTGGGAATTTCCATCGTTGTGGGGGTTTTCTCTCACCTTTCTAGCTATTTCACGATTCTGTAGTCTGACCATACTCACCATTCTTGCTCTCAGCATTCAGATTGGTCTGGCCATCTCTCCTCATGAGTTCATTCTCACAATTATTTCCATCCCTTGTATTTTTCACGCACGCACCGAACAAACACACAATAAGAGCCATTTCGTCCATTTTTTAACCTTTTCCATTGTGAAACTCTATGATTGATGAGTCATCCCTTTCCTTAGTCTTTTTACCATAATGTGGTTTGAAGAGGCGAGTTTTCAGGCCCATGGTTGAATAAGCAGGTTGTCAGGCTTGTGAGCAACTCTCTCCAGGCGAGAGAGTTTGTTGGGGAAGTGATTTCTCTTGGAGGGAGTCCAGCAGTAGCTACAAAGCTCTAAGGATTCATGATATGACATGTTGTTGAAGCCCTGGAAGGGAAGTGGAGCAATTGATGGATTGTGGAAAAGTGAAGGTGCATATTCCTAGGGTGGGACAGGCATGTGGGGAATATATTTTATGAGTAGTGGGCGTAAGTAGGCTCCTTGGAGAGAATCCTTCCTGTTGCATTGTGCATCTTCTCGTATCCTCAACCTAGCCTAGGATTCCCTTTCCCTGGTGGATTTTAGTCCCAACTTGGGGGTGACCCACTGTTGATATCTTGGAGCAGCATCGTATATGTCTGAGAGGTTCGTGGAAGGTCTGCACATAGTCGGTGGTATTCTCATAAAAATATAAGTACCAAATCTATGCTAATTTTGCATGCTATGTTTAAATGTTGTGTTTAGGTACATGTCTAAATGTTATCATAATTGCATGTATGTGTTTATTGTCACTTTTGCATGAATATGTGTATGAACAGAATGTTTATGTTTGTTTAAAATTTCATTATATATATGTGTGTGTGTGTGTGTGTGTGTGTGTGTGTGTGTATGTATGTATGTATGTATGTATGTATATCAGAGCATGATAATTTCAAGTAGCATGACCGACCTGTGTGGATGGGTGGGTTACAACATGTTTTCAAAACAGTTTTGTTTTGAGTTAGTGGCGTGTCCCCGACAGGGGTGGTCGAGAGACGCTACATATATGGTGTATGTATTATTGGTATGACATCTAGTTGTAAAGGAATCTTCATTTCCCCAAGTTCTCTTGCTACACCTTTCATTTCTGAAAGCATTTCTGGAAATAAATCACTATATTTGCCGAGTAATTCTCTAATTCTTTTCGTTGTCTAGTTGTACCAATAGTTGCCAATACTTGCAATATTTGGATTATATTCTGTTCCAATATTTACCTTCTTTATATTCATTGGTGAAACAAATTCTTCTGACTGTAATTGTCGTCCTTCTACTTCTCTTTCCCCTTCAACTTTTGTTATCTAAAAATCGCATGAGTTTTCTTTTATTGGGTCATTGTCTATGACGTGATAACAATGTAACAACTGTCTGACTGTATTCCAGTTCTAATTCTGCTAAGATGCTACAATTTCAACTTCAGGTTATTCGGAAAAAAAATCTTTTACCAACTTCATTGTTGCATCCATCACTGGATTCTCATGTTCAAATGCAAACGTGATCACAAAGTTCTGTTGCAACTCTGTCCAATTTCCAGTTCCTATGTGCAGTTCCAATTCTGTATACCAATTTCTTGGTATGTCTTCTAAGGCATGGATGAAGTGATGTGGCCACTCTTATATTTGTACTAGTCTCCATTGGCTTATGCATCTGTCTAAATGTTCTTTGGGTTGTTCTCTTCCATTGTATTTCTCCATATGTTTATTCTCCTATTTTGCACCAAATCTAATGGGTAGTAATATTTGGCATTGATACCAATCATGGATATTCTCTTTGTGAGTACCCCACCAATGTGAAGATGTTTTCTCCAATGCAATATTGAAAACCAATAGCATTTAACTTTCTAGGACTTCTAACTCAAACTTTGTTAAGAATTCTTCCAAATCATTTTGACCATAAAAACTTGGAGGTTCTCTTACCTCTATGCCAACCCATATTAGTGTGTGCATCGTTCTTGCACATATTCTAGTAGATATCTCATGTAAACATTGTTTCCAATTCTCCATACCTGTGTCAGAATATGAAGCACAAGAACCGATGCTTCTCCAGCTAAGTATTCCATCTGTTGTTGGGTCAATGTAATCTTCTTCGCGCATGGTAGTTCTATAGAACTGATTTATCTCTTCTGTGATGAATTTCTCTATCATTGGTTCAACACATCTTCCACCTTATTAAGGATCTAATGGTGCTATGACTCTATATTCTCCTTATTCAAAAATCATTTTCTGGGTCTTCAAGTTGATGATAGATTGATTGTCAAATGCCCAATCCAATACCAATAATGTTGGATAAGATGTAGTATTATCCACTATATGAATTACCTCAAAATATTTCATAGTGCACACACCATATAAATCCACTAGTATTCATTTCAATCAACCAATTGGTATCACCCTATGTTAGTTTGCTAGTTCCAATTGAATAGGTGAATATCCCATTGTAGGTTCTCCCATAAATTCCCATGTTTTCTTAGGAATAACATTTACCTCAGATCCCAAATCTAATATGATGTCACCCATGTTAAACTCTCCAATATTTTCATTCAGTCTAAACTCCCTATTTGTTCTTGTCTTCCTATGGACAAGATTTACCTTCTTTTGTTCTAGTTTCATCTCTTCTTCTAGATTATATTTTTCTAACAAACTTTATAATGCTCGTATAGATGTATGATCATTCAATAAATTCAAGAAAGATACCATAAAGTGTCTTAGATTACATACCTTTTATGGAGTTTGACCTCTGCTGATATCATCATATGGATGAGGCATATCATATATTGTCCCATCATTTCCTGGTTGTGCATTTGAAGTAGAAGCAATATTCTCCTGCAAAATTTATTTTCTAGCCTGCTTAAATATCTATTTTTCCTTGTGCGCATCAAAATGTTCTTGAGGTGTTGTATTCTTTCTAACCCACTGATGTTGGTTTTGATCCTAATTTGATGCATCTTCTCCTATTTTGGCACCACCTGGAGTAACTATATTTTTTTTTCCCCATCATCTCTTGTTTCTGTGGCAATCCATTGAACGTTTTGGTTATTCTAATTATTTTTTTCCTGCATTTTTGTCAAAAGTATGGGATAGTCTTTTGTAGTATGATTTATTGCACGACATTACATGCATGTTGTTGGTGGTTGTGGGAAATCCCTTGCATAATGTATAGTTTGTTGACAATTGTGGCAAGTTACTGGTCCTCTGCCTCTTCCAAATTCTCTTCTTCCACATTCTCCTCTTCTAAATCCTCATATGTTTCCTTGATTATCTGTGCACGATGTATTATATTGTGGTACTTGATTATATTGTGGTGGCGATGTAAACTGTTGTGCAGGTGGACCTATCATTAGTTTATCCTACATCATGTAAGAATCTAAATTCCTTTCCTTCATAAGTTACATGGTTCTACAATACTTATCTTCGTGTCCTACAGATTTGAAGAAGTTGCAGAATATACTTTTAGGCACTGTTTGGTATTTTTGCATCAGTGGACAATGATAGGGATCATGTCCAGGTGTTTTACATATTTCACACCATAATCCTCCTGTGGGTAAGGGATTCAACAATCCTACTCCCAAATACTATGCAAATTTTGGGCACTCATTTTTGTGGTGTCCTTATGTTCTACATAAGGTACACCAGAAAACTCCCCTTTTCTCCTTGCCTTTGTTATGATTCAACTGAAATGTTAGATTATTGAGATCCACCCTCAGCTCTTCTACAGTTGGATCTGTATGATTATATTGATTCTCTTCTAATTGTATGGATTCTTGCAGAGCCTCGGCCTAAGTATGGAACTTATGTTTCCTCAATGGATATTTAAAATGTGGAAATAATGATTTTATGAATAGTTTCCAATGTTGCATGTCTATTATGGGATATTTAACTTATCTTTCAATCGCTTGAACTTCTGATCAATTTCCAAAAATGACTCTCTTGGCTTCTATTTTATCTCTATCATTTAATTCATATATTGATATTCTGAACTTGGTCATTGGAACTCATTGATTAGTGCCTTCTTCACATCTACAACGGGTTTTGGTGTTCCTTGTGGATTGTTCACTTCTAGACTCATAAACCATTCCAGTGCATGGTTTTTTAATTTAATTATGAGTTGAGCCACTTTTGTGTCTTCATCCGTGACCTGTTTAGCTTCCCAAATATTTTCACAAATTAATAGATGTTTCTCCGGGTCCTCCGACGCTTCTCCATGAAATTATAGTAACCGAATGGTTGGATCTACTTCGACCATTGCAAAATTGGCGATACTTCCTCCATGCAGTGTAAATAACAGACTATTACTACCTAAACTTGTACTTCCACTTGAATTTTCAATGGTCCCTTGACTTATTGGGATCCTTCTTCCAATAATTGTTTGTTTTCTAAAAGCTTATTTCCTTTCTGATGTCTTAGTCGCACATGGCGTCATGGGTTCCACACTAATTAAGATCTGGAATGGAGTTCCTTCTTCTGCATCGAACCCCTGACCTCTTGTTTTTCTATCATATGTGGTGCATAGGATTTCCTCAATATTATCTATACCACAAAGATCCTCTACCTCTTCTTCATCACTTTCCAATCCTTCTCTCTCGGCTACTACTCTCTTTTTCCTATTAATCTTATATTGGTAGGATCTTCCATCGTGCGTCATTCCCTATTTGTCCATTATTTACTTGATTTTTTCTTCATCATTCATAATGGGGTCCATTGCTTCCTTCTTCTTACCTCTATCCATATTCTTCTCCATATCTCATATCTTCATTAGCATTTCCCCTAGTCTCCCCATGCGTGCAAAGTTATTTAGTTGTCAAACTCCATTGTCATCACACCTTTATCATGTAGTAAAATATTGATTGGTGTGTAGAGTGATATAATATACCTTCCTCTTGGACCCTTCAAAAATGCATTCTCTGAAGCAGTGTATGATTTTGCAGTATTGACTGCAAACTTGGTAATGAATCCTATAATAATGTTGTCTAGCCAAAAATGGACTACGTGCATGAATTTGTTATTGAATTTTTGTAGCTGCGCAATATTCTCAGTAGCCTATTCTACTGGTCTTATCCAATTTTTTGGGTGAGTTTCCATCAATATCAGTATCCACTCCTGCAGCAAATGTCGAAATTCATAGAAAAATGCCTCATGAAGATCAGTAAATACGTACCTCTCCAAATATTGGTGCAGTGTATACTTAGGGTTTCTATTGTCTTTCTGCACAAAATCGACTCTTTTGTTGTCATCCGTCGTTCGATCTCCTGTTTAGTTGGATTCCATGGTCTGAAAATCCCCTTCTAATACTTCATTCTCTTCATTGTTCTTCTCAACAAGTCCCTTCCAATCTATTCTTCTCGGTTCTAGCCGGCAACAGAACCATTTGTTTCATTTTTCTTGTATTGACCCGGGTTCTTCTTTAGGTTTAAAACCAAACCCTGCAAACCATTGGCCCTTCTGGATACTAGATGAAAACACTGTGCCCAAAGTGCACAATATATTCTCACCTGAGATGACTTATGGGTGACTAGAAGACCCAAATATATGCATTCTTGGAAGGGAGGTTGTTGTAGGGATGATAGACATTCTTTCTACCTCAAAACACATTATATCTATTATTATAACACATAATTATCTCCAGATATACCATTCTGTAATTATTTTCATTCATTTAAGATTCATTCTGCAGTAAATATCTTGACTATTCTATTGTGCGTTGCATATTTACTACTAACAGATTAATATGTTCATAACTAAGTTATAACAAGAAATAACATGACCATTCCATAAACAGATACAAAGTTTATTGTGGTTCACCCCCTATGGCCTAAGTTGATCAAGATGGATGTCGGTGGCCTCCCACCTATTCCAACTGGCTCATTTTGGCAATTTTCTACTTCAACAGTGTTTTCCTCATTTTCGGGTCCCTGACTTCTGGGGCTATTTTGAGGCCCTAAACAACATTTTTAGGGCTGGCCACAATCAACATGTGTAGGAATCTCCATAGGAAACATGTGTATACCTTGGATATACATTTCCAATGGGATATCGTGTGTCTAAAATGGATATAGTAAGAAAAAGTTANTATTTTGAGGCCCTAAACAACATTTTTAGGGCTGGCCACAATCAACATGTGTAGGAATCTCCATAGGAAACATGTGTATACCTTGGATATACATTTCCAATGGGATATCGTGTGTCTAAAATGGATATAGTAAGAAAAAGTTATGACCCTGAGAAGTCAATGTACTAACTTACCCAAATGGGGCCCAATGAATTTTGGCGCTTCATCTCCTAGGGTTAGGTTTTTGGATGTCTAGGGTTTTTGACATTCCTAGTTATTGTAAAAAGGCCTTGAGAGCCTCATTTTAATGATGTTTTGGAGAATGAGTGCAATCGTCACATCTCTTCTCAGAGATAAGCTGCCACCATTCTAACAAGCTTGTTTCCACTGCATTTTACAGTTTCAACTTATTTCCTTATTGTATACAAACCAATTTTACTGTATATATGTTATTATGCGTTGACTTCCATAAGAGCCCCTCGCATATCACTATTAATTTTCTCTCAAAGTAGTCATTAGTGGCTGAGGTGAAAGCCTCTGAATCAGATGGGGGTTCTGAATCTGAGTCAGAACCAGAAAGGGGGAGACGAATCATTGATGTAGAACCTAGTGCTATCGTTGCTACCACCAAGCTCCAGCTCGGTGAACCAGACGAGCTAGAGGAAGGAAAGCACATTTTTCATTCACAGATGTGGGTGAAGGTACCCCATTGCACTTCATCGTTGATAGTGGTAGCTAGAAGAACCTCATGTCAGTAGAGTTTGTCAAGCGACTCGCCCTGCCGACACTGCCGCACCCGTATCCCTACACCATCTGATGGCTCCACCATGGAAGTGACATCCACGTCAGCCAACAATATCACCTATCATACGACATCAAGTCCGTCAAAGATGAGGTATTGTGTGATGTTTTCCCGCTCGAAGTTTGTAATGTTCTTTTGGGTCAACTATATTTATGGAAATTCCATGTTGCATATGAGTCTAGGCCTCACAATGTTATTATTACTTTGAACAAGAAATTGTACAGGATATCGGAGGCAATCCCACCTAGTGTTATTTCCTTGATCTCTTCCAAGAAATGCAGGAAGGTCATCTCTTAGACGGGGAAGTTTGTCTTCTTCGTGATTCGCTCTCGAAATGACAAGTTTGGCATTGTATTTTTGGATGACATCCTTGTGTACTCCAAGTCAGAAGAAGACATGAGCATCATTTGAGAATGGTGTTACAAATGTTAAGAGAGTACTAGTTGTATGCCAAATTGAGCAAGTGCTCATTTTATCAAAACAAAATTCACTATTTGGGGCATATCATATCCAAAGAAGGGATAGCAATGGACCTTGAAAAGATTGAGGCCATTTAAGGGTGGAAAACACCTAAGAATGTGAGAGAAGTTAGATCCTTCATGGGTCTAGATGGCTACTACAAAAGGTTCAATGGGGGTTTTCAATAATTTCTCACCCAATCACTTACTTGAAAAGGAAGGGGGTGAAGTTTCAATGGACAACATAATGTGAAAAGATCTTCCAGCAATTGAAGCAGTTGTTAACCAGTGATCCAATTTTGAGGATTGCATATCCAAATGAAGATTTTGTGGTTTGCACTAATGCATGCAAAGAAGGACTTGGTGGAGTCCTCATTCAAAAAGGATTTGTGATATGTTTTGAGTCCAAAAAATTGAAAGAGCGTGAAAGGCTCTATGTCACTCATCATTTCGAGTTGGAAGCCATAGTGCACGCTTTGAAGAAGTGGAGGCACCACCTCATGGAAAGAGGTTTGAGATGAGGACAGACCATAATAGTATGAAATATTTGTTGGCTCGACCAACTTTGAATGCTTGGCAGAGAAGATGGTTGGAATTCCTCTATGAGTATGAATTTGATATTAATCACATCAAAGGAAAGTAGAACAAAGTGGTTGATTCCTTCAACAGGAGAGTGCATGAACTGCATGCTACAACCATTAGCATGTATCAGACTAATCTTAAAGGAATAATTTTTGAGGATGCAAAGTATGATTTGTAGTACATGGAATTGGTAACAAAATTGTAGCAAGGTAAAATGCAGCAGAAACCTGAAGATTACGAATTGGAAATTGATGGAATTCTCTTGTACAAGAATAGAATTTATGTACCCAATTCACCTTAATTAAGGAGTACAATTTTAAAAGAAATGCATAATGTACCTTATGTTGGACACCTAGGATATCAACAAATAGTTTAACCAGTCAAGAGCCAATATTATTGACCAAACATGAATAAGGATATTGTTGAGTACATTGTTAAATGCTTAGAGTGTCAGAAGGTTAAGGTTGAGCATAGACACCCAACTGAGTTTCTACAACTATTTCCCATCCCTGAGTGTAAGTGGAAAGTGGTGACAATGGATTTCATCACCCAATTTCCCAGAAAAAGCAAACAACATGATGTTATCATGGTGGTGGCGGACAAGCTTACCAAAGTTGCCCATTTCATCTCGATGAAGGTTACTCACAAGGAAACCAATGGTGTTCATATTTATATGAGGGAAGTAACACGCTTGCATGGAATACACAAGACAATTGTGTCTTATAGAGACCCAAATTTTACCTCAAAGTTCCGAAAGGGGTTATTCAAAGGGTTCGGAAAAAATCTGAACTTCAACACAACTTATCACCCTGAATCTGATGGGAAAACAAAGAGGGTGAACCAAGTGATAGAAGATATGTTAAGGATGTATGTGATGGACAAACCATCTAAATGGGAGGATTATCTACACTTGCTATAATTTTCCTACAACAATGGGTACCAAGCATCATTGAGGATGAGCCCATTTGAGTCACTTTATGGAAGAAAGTAAAACACGCCAGTAAGTTGGTAAAACTCAGTTGACAGAGCAATGACTGGGCCAAAGTTGCTTAGAGAAATGGAAGAGAAAACGATGAAGATTAAACAAAATTTAAAGGTTTCCCAAGACAGGCAGAAAAGCTATGATGACAAGAAAATAATTCATAGGGAATTTAAAGTGGGTGATCATGTTTTCTTGAAAGTGAAAGACAACGGAAGTTCCCTGAAGTTGGGAAATTGTTCCAAGTTGGCAGCCAGATTTTGTGGGCCATTTGAAATCCTAGAGAGGATTGGACCAGTAGCTTACATGCTTGCATTACCTGCATCTATGTCTATACATAATGTTTTCCATGTATCGTTTCTTAGGAAATATATACTTGATGCTAATCATGTTATTGATTGGAATTTGGTTCAAGTGGAGCAAGAAAGCACTTTTCAAGTGCATTTGGTATGCATTCTAGACCGGAAAATCAAACATCTTTGGAATCAAGACATAGGGATTGTAAAGGTCCAATAGACTTGGTATGGTCCTAAGGATGCAACATGGGAGCATGAATTTGCTATGCGGGAAGAATACTCGCATATTTCTGAAGATTTTGAAAATATTGTTGATGTTATGTAAATGAGTTGCATTGAAGACAGTGCAAAAAAAAATAAGGGGAGGGGATTGTAATACCCCAAGGTCAAGCCCATGTTGAATTGTAATGGTGTTTAATGATGTTTATAAGCTGGTGAGCCAAGTGTTTATAAGTTGGAAGGCTTATGTGTTTATTACGCTTGAGAGCCTGGATGTTAAAGCAAGTGTGCCTTATTTTGTATATGTAATTATGCAAAACATTAATAAAAATACATCGTTGCATGTAGATCAACCATGAAGAAAGAGTTATGGGGGACTAAGCTCTACTAGGAAGTGAAAGGGAAGGGGGTTGAGAGGCTAGGAAAGAGGGGCTAAGCTTAAGGGCTTAACCCAAGGGAATACTATAATGTATTTCCTAAATTACTAAAGTTTGGGAAATAAACCCAATTATCTTAATTTCCTTTGGGAAGAGGAACAAACACCAAGTGGAGAGAATGAGCTCCTAGAGAGCCAAGTGTCACCCAGAATGCATGCATATTTATGTGGGAATTTCCATCGTTGTGGGGGTTGTCTCTCACCATTCTAGCTCTTTCACGATTCTGTAGTCTAACCATACTCACCATTCTTTCTCTCATCATTCGAACTAGTCTGGCCATCTCTCCTCACGAGTTCATTCTTACGATTCTTTCCATCCCTTGTATTGTTCACGCACACACCAAACAAGCACACAACAAGAGCCATTTCTTCCATTTTTGAACCTTTTCCATTGTGAACCTCTGTAATTGATGAGTCGACCCTTTCCTTAGTCGTTTTACCATAATGTGGTTTGAAGAGGCGGGTTCTCAGGCCTATGGTTGAAGAAGCAGGTTGTCAGGCATGTGAGAAACTCTCTCCAGGTGAGAGAGTTTGTTGGGGAAGTGATCTTCTGGAGGGAGTCCAACAGTAGCTACAAATCTCTAAGAATTCATGATATGGCATGTTGTTGAAGCCATGGAAGGGAAGTGGAGCAATCGATGGACTATGGAAAAGTGAAGATGCATATTCCTGGGTTGGGACAGGCATGTGGGGAATGATATTTTATGAGTAGTGGGCATAAGTAGGCTCCTTGGAGAGAATCCTTCCTGTTGCATTGTGCATCTTCCCGTATCCTCATCCTAGCCTATGATTCCTTTTCCCTGGTGGAGTTTAGTCCCAACTCGAGGGTGACCCACTGTTGATAGCTTAGAGTAGTGTGGTATAAGTCTGGGAGGTTCGTGTAAGGTCTTCATGTAGTCGGTGATATTCTCATAAAAAGATAAGTACCAAATATATGCTAATTGTACATGCTATGTTTAAATGTTGTGTTTAGGTACATGTCTGAATGTTATCATAATTGCCTGTATATATTGCATGTATGTGTTTATTGTCAATTCTGCATGAATATGTGTATNATGATAGTTTCAAGTAGCATGACCGACCTGCGTGGATGGGTGTGCTACAACCGGTTTTCAAAACAATTTTGTTTTGAGTTAGTGGTGTGTCCCCAACAGGGGTGGTCGAGAGATGCTACATATATGGTGTCTGTATTATTGGTATGACATCTAGTTGTAAATTAATCTTCATTTCCCCAAGTTCTCCTGCTACACCTTTCATTTCTGAAAGAGTTTCTAGAAATAAATCACTATATTTGCGCAGTAATTCTCTTATCCTTTTCGTTGTCTAGTTGTCCCAATAGTCACCAATACTTGCAATCTTTGGATTATATTCTGTTCCAATATTTAACTTCTTTATATTTAGTGGTGCAACAGATTCTTCTAATTGTAACTGTGGGCCTTCTACTTCTCTTTCCCCTTCAACTTTTGTTATCTAAAAATTGCACGGGTTTTCTTTTGTTGGGTCGTCTTTTGTGACGTGGTAACAATGTAACAACTATATAACTGTATGCCAGTTTTGATTCTGATAATATGTTACAATTTAAACTTCAGGTTCTTCAAAAAAAAATTCTTTTACCAACTTCATTGTTGCATCCATCACTGGATTCTCATGTTCAAATGCAAACGTGATCACAAAGTTCTGTTGCAACTCTGTCCAATTTCCAGTTCCTATGTGCAGTTCCAATTATGTATACCAAGTTCTTGGTATGTCTTCTAAGGTATGGATGAAGTGACGTGGTCACTCTTATATTGGTACCAGTCTCCATTGGGTTATGCATCTGTCTTTATGTTCTCTGGGTTGTTCTCTTCCATCGTATTTCTCCATATGTTTATTCTCCTTTTTTGCACCAAATCTAATGCGCAGTAATCTTTTTCATTCATACCAATCATGGATATTCTCTTTGTGAGTACCCCACCAATGTGAAGATGTTTCTTCCAATGCAATATCTAAAACCAATAGTCTTTAACTTTCTAGGACTTCTAACTCAAACTTTGTTAAGAATTCTTCCAAATCATTTTGACCATAAAAACCTTGAGGTTCTCTTACCTCCGTGCCAACCCATATTAGTGTGTGCATCATTCTTGCACATATTCTAGTAGATATCTCATGTAAACATTGTTTCCAATTATCCATACATGTGTCACAATATGAAGCAGAAGAACTGATGCTTCTCCAGCTAAGTATTCCATCTGTTGGTGGGTCAATGTAATCTTCTTCGCGTGCGGTAGTTCTATAGAACTGATTTATCTCTTCTATGATGAATTTCTCTATCGTTGGTTCAACATATCTTCCACCTTATTAAGGATCTAATGGTGCTATGACTCTATATTCTCCTTATTAAAAAATCATTTTCCGGGTCTTCAAGTTGATGATAGATTGATTGTCAAATGCCCAATCCAATCCCAATAATACTGGATAAGGTGTAGTATTATCCACTATATGAATTACCTCAAAATATTCCATAGTGCACACACCATCTAAATCCACTGGTATTCCTTTCAATCAACCAATTGGTATCACCCTATGTTGGTTTGCTAGTTCTAATTGAATAGGTGCATATCCCAGTGTAGGTTCTCCCATAAATTCCCATGTTTTCTTAGGAATAACATTTACCTCAGATCCCAAATCTAATATGATGTCACCCATGTTAAACTCTCCAATATTTGCATTCAATCTAAACTCCCTATTTGTTCTTGTCTTCCTATGGACAAGATTTACCTTCTTTTGTTCTAGTTTCATCTCTTCTTCTGGATTGTATGTTTCTAACAAACTTTGTAATGCTTGTATAGATGTCTGATCATTCAATAAATTGAAGAAAGATACCATAAAGTTTCTTATATTACATACCTTTTTTAAAGGATGACCTCTACTGGTATGATCATATGGATGAGGCATATCATATATTGTTCCATCATTTCTTGGTTGTGCATTTGAAGTAGAAGCAATATTCTCCTGCAAAATTTTTTTTCTAGCCTGCTTAAATATCTATTTTTCCTTGTGCGCATCAAAATGTTGTTGAGGTGTTGTATTCTTTCTAACCCACTGATGTTGGTTTTGGTCCTGATTTGATGCATCTTCTCCTCTTTTGGTTCCACCTCGAGTAACTATATTAATTGTTTTCCCATCATCTCTTGTTTCTGTGGCAATCCATTGAACATTCTGGTTATTCTGATTCCTTTTTTCTTGCATTTTTGTCAAAAGTATGGGATATTCTTCTTTAGTATGATTTGTTGCACGGAATTACATACATGTTGTTGGTGGTTGTGGGAAAACCCTTGCATAATGTCTAGTTTGCTGACAATTGTGGCAGGTTACTGGTCCTCTGCCTCTTCCGAATTCTCCTCTTCCACATTCTCCTCTTCTGAATCCTCATATGTTCCCTTGATTATTTGTGCACGATGTATTATATTGTGGTACTTGATTAGATTGTGGTGGTGTTGTAAACTATTGCACAGGTGTACCTGTCATTAGTTCATCCTGCATGATCCAGAATCGGATCTAGGAGCCTGATAGGGCTCAAAAAGGCTCAAAAATGAAAGTTATCATAATGGAATGAAACTAGTGCCATTGCGTCCATATCATCGTGCTGATTTCGGCCATATATTCACTTTCTAAAATAGGCATCGTATGCGAGAGTTATCACACTCTGACCGTTTTCCCAAACAAGCAAAAAGTCAACAGGTCCAGTCAAATGCTAACATCAGCATGACATCAGCAGTGTTGACATGGCAGAGGCAGTTGGGGAAAAGTGGTAGCCCGACAAAAGGTGATTGGTCAGTGACAGGGATCCACCCAGCAGTTGACAAGTGGCAGTTTGCTGACGAATTGTTGGGTGCCACATGGCCCAGTCATGGGCTGCCATGTGGCACCATGGGATTGGTCAATGGGTTCATATGGAAAAAATTTATGGAGTCCATGGGGTTTGATCCCATGACCTTCTGGGTCAACCCAAATCTTGACAAAGTCCCTCCACCAATGCGCCCTTGTGTTTCTTGTTTAACAAGGATCACTTTAGTTTAAATAAAGTGTACTAAAGTGAAAATGGGGAAAAAAGGGGGCCTGGGGATAAGCCCCAGCCCATGGTCAAACTCCTGCATGTGACCACAACCCAACAAAGCAGGGTGCTCCCTCTCATGCGCACCCAAAATATAAGCACCAGCCCCAGGAACCATGGATATCCCATGAGACCAGGGGGGCGCACTCCAAAAGGGGCCTAGCCCAGCTAAGGCATCCTTTTATTAGCCCCTGATCCCATATAGAGTGCCATAAGACCAGGGGCATGCACCCAGTTAGGGGCTTATCCCTTTTATTTGCAGAAAATGGGTTTTTAACATTAGAAAATGTGATTTTTTTGTGATTTTCAGGTCTGTTAATGGAGATTTTGGTCATTTTTTGGGGATATTGAGCTCTTTTTGAGGCCAGATTTTGGGAGGAAGTTGGGGATGGATAACCAACTTCAAATCTATAAAAGCTGGGCCTGTTTGAGTCCATGAAGGACTTTCAGAGAAGAGTTATGCTGAAGGGAAGCCAAGCCAAAGCCATTTTTATGCAGGGAAGTTGTTGAGGAGCAGATGCTTGTGGGCCATTTCTGGGAGCTCCGGTTATCCATTTTGCATGTCGTTTATTCTGTTGGGTTCTAGAGATATGGAAGAACATGACCAGATCAGTCTTGTAGCCTAATGGCACTGCTGCGATGTACTTTTTGAGATTTTGAACAGAAATAAAGAAGCCTCCCCCACTGAGACAAAGGCCCGAAGACGTAGGCAATTTTGTGTCGAACTCCATTATCACTTCTCTTGTTATGGTTTGATGTTCTTATTGCTTCAGTTCAGATCTATATACTGTTTTATGGCTGCTATGTTTCTTCATTAAATTCATTCTCTTTCCTTCAGCTTCATAAATGGTTAATTAACACATGCAATTAAAAACTCAACCACAGTCATTAAAAGATCTTTTTGGATCAAGTGGTATCAGAGCTAGTTGACGTTTGGATTTGAGTTTTGCATGTTAACTAGGGAAAAGATATAGCATGGTGAAGGCCATCTTGTTGCAGAGAATCCATTAATTGGATTGAGAAAGAGAGCTTCTCATAGTGAGAAGATGGCATCGGAAGAAAGGCTTTCTCAGGATGAGAAAGAGTTCCGGAAAACTTTCCTTGCTATGTCAGAGATGGTGAAAGTTTTGTATGAGGATTACTTGGAACGAAAGAGACCAGTTTTGGGTGAATCTTCAAAGGGAAAAAGTGAAGAGGAAGAGTATCATCCTCATATTCCTCCTTCACCCCCATCATCACCTCCTTCTTCTCCTTCTTCTTCAAGTTCAAGTTCTAAATCTAATGCAAAGAAACATGTTCATAAACATAATAAGGAAATGCCATTATTAAAACTTGATGTTAAATTTGAGTTACCCATATATGATGGTGAAGT
>SNQJ01S0019373.1:0-23578 GCA_010110895.2 Picea sitchensis
AATGTTAAAGATAATATTTACAACAATGTTAATGATAATAAAAAAATATAATGCAATAAGTAGAGGTTTATTAAAGAGGTGTTGTATAAGAACCTGCACACTATTAGTCAATGTTTCTATTCGATTCAAATGGTAATACACTAGTAACTCTTCCCTGGGAGCTATCTTTTTTATTACACACAGGACTACCCGATTCTCTTCATGTCCCTCATATATGCACTTCGGTTTTTTGTTTGTTGTCTCAGGTCGTGTGTTGTTTATAAACCCTGTTATATTACCGGAAGCTTTAGGCCTTCCATCAATATAGATAGTTTCTCCCTTATTTTTATCCTTGTTTATTAGTTGTATATAATTTGCGGCGAGTGCATATCTTTGCATACTTTGCATGTATCAGACCAGCTGCATCCAATTGTTATAATTGTAACACGGTCCGACATAGTCCATAAATTCAGTTATTGTACTGTATTTTACAATTATTCCATCCATGGAAAATAGCCCCAAGCCATGCAGGGAGGATGGTGCAATGTGATATGTCCTATTGCTGACAACGAAGTCAACATCTATAGGAGGTAGTTCCTTAGGTACCCATTGTTTCACCAAATTATTATACATGAGTGGAACCTCTATGTATCCTATGATCTCATCATCATAAGAGCATGATCCTCCTTCGGCAAGAAAAAATTTCATGCGTCTACAAAATTTTATTCTGACTTTTTCACCTCTGGTCCTTGTTTGCTTATCATATCTACTAGATGTAGTCGCATTTCCCTCTATTTTCCCTAATCTTTCCTCATTCGACGAAGAAATATATGACACGTACATGTTTGGTTGTACCTTTAGTTGCATGTGCACGTGTTGTTAGTTAGTAGTCCATCATCATCTTAGTTCTAATTTATGAACTTTTTTTCTATATTCAAAGTTCTAAATAAATTTTTTATATCTTTAGTTTTGGATGCACAATTAGACTAGGGTGCAATTACCAATATTAGTGGTCAACCACCTAATTTAATGTGATATACCTCTTGATTTTGGATGTATTAAGGACATAAGGATTTCAAAGTAAGATACAACATTCATTTACATGATCTAGTTTCCTATTCATTCCCCCCTTCATTGGACCAAAAGAAAACACGATTCAAAAATCCATCCTCTCCTCTTTTTAAGAAAACATTATTCAATTACATCCTCTCCTCTTTTTAAGAAAACATTATTCAATTACATCCTCTCCTCTTTTTAGTCCTTGCAAAGTAATGACTATAATAATCACCTCATGCGAATAATTCATATGTATAGAACATGTAACAAAAAATTATTTAAGTTATGGTAAAGTTATAGAATTTTGTATTTTCCGCCATATTAATTTTTTCTTGAGTTGTACAAATTGTGTAGTTTTTAGTGTTCTCTAAACAAGATGGTCTCTATCCCTATGGCCATTGATGGTCTCTCTTGAGATGGTCCCCACAATCTAAGGAATACCAAGAAAACAATGTGTTGCATTTGTCAATATAATACCCACAATACATTTTAATGTTAGGACAATGAAAGAAACAAGCCAAAATATTAGACAATATATCACATACAAACAATAGACAAGAATTAGGTTGCACAGGGTGAAGAGGGGTTGGTGACTATATAAGAAGAGGTGGCTATGGTGAAACAAGAAGAGGTCAAGGTGGTCGACATGGAGGATAAGGCGGATATTAAGAAGGTTTTGTTTTACCTATATTGGGAGCAAGAAAAGGGAAGGATGCACTTTTGTGAAAAACCCCTCAAATAAAACCTGGAAGGAAAGAAAACAATATGTAATCATATTTGACAATACAAAAATAATATGTTAATGAATCCATATAAATTTTAAGAAAATTGGATAAAGAAGAATAATTTCAAGGCTCTAGATTAATTTTTGGATCCATCAAGTGAGGAAGAATCCATATCAAGGATGATAGAATTGATGACTATATTGGATGCATCATGTTGTCGTTGGATGTGAAGAATGATACTTGTCAATTACCTTAATTTACCACCTCATCACTTGGTCAATGTGTCATGCCACCATTGGATGTGAAGAATGCCAAATTTCAACTATCCTTGTTGCCACCTCATCATCTAGTCCCTATGTCAAGTTGTCATTAGATGTGAAGAAGGATTAAGGGGCAAAGATGGGTGGATTAGTTAGCTCTGGTTACCACTTGGTCCACATGTCATGTTTTCATTGGATGTGTATTGTGAATAATGACACAAACTAATGCTTAAAGATCCTAAGCCAAAAACACATCCTGATCTAGAATCTTTATAAGAAGTTGTTGTTAACCTCAAAAAAGATCCTGAAGGGTAGAAAGATCGAAGAAATTCCATTTTTTACAATTTTGAAAATGACTTCAAAGACCTGCAGTTTCGGCAGCTTAACCGAATTTGAAAAAGCATTGTTATTTGTCAAATCCCAGGACTTTCGGCAGCTTATCCTACTCTGTTTCAGGCACTTAAGCTGTCAAAAGCACAGACACAGGCAGAATGTTAGTCTTTTTGCCCAGATTGAATATTTTTTCTGCCAAATCATTTGAGAAAGGTTTCAAATGAATTATAACTTTAAAATGGATAAAGATCATCCTCTTTGTCAGGTTTTAGTGGAAAATACGAAGGATAAAAGGCTCAAAATTTATCCTATTTTTGGTTGAAGATTTGCCCAGATGCCAGAAAAGGATCTCGAGTTGCCTTGTCATCGCCCAGAAGACTGTTGAAGATGTCGAAGATTGTTGATGTTTATAGTGAGTTTTATATGGACTCATAGTCCTACGTGTTTGGACTCCTAGCCCTACGTGTCTTAGAAGACACAAGGTTTATGTTGAAAAAAACTATATTTGAGGTGAAGAACATAGATGAGATTTACTTAAATGGCACTTAAATAGTTCTTTGTAGAGTTGAATTCAAACAAAAAGTTCCCAAATGTGAATAAAATCCTCAACAAAAATCCTATGACTAATACTTAAACAAAAAAATCAAATGTGTTTTCTTTCAGGATCTAGGATGGGACTCATATGCACCTAGAACAATAGGGAAATCCTAAAGACATAAAAGGAGAAAAGTTAGTCAATACCTAGTTTTCATTGTGCAATCAAATATGAAAAATGCAAGGTAAAACTCAAGAAGGAGACATAAAGGAAGGGAAATTCATAGAGGGATCTTACAAAATTGAGAGGAGGAAAAATGTTGGAATATGAACTCTTCTTCTTTCCAAGAACTTTGATTAAATGAAACTTCATAATGCCATGATTGCTTCATTAAACCTAATTGTCATAACTACTTCAAGAGGATTTTGAGGATACTTCTATATATTTATTGACCCAAACTTTTATATAATAGTTTCTACCCTTACTCTAAGTGAAAACATTTCACTTTCAATCCCACTCAAAGTTGTCTAGGAACACAACTAAACAACAATTACTTTAACAACAATATAGGAACACAATTGAACAACAATTACTTTAACAACATTGTTATAGCTAATTTTGCATTGCCCCATGCAACTTGCTTGGATGGCCTTTCCATTTCCCTATGCAGACTTGAAGTCCCCTTTTTTTAGCTTCCAGAGCCAAAAAAACACATTTTAGCTAGAGCATCCCTCACTCCCGGTTCTCTCCCCTCACTCTCGGTTCACTCCCGATTCATGATTGGATTCTAGTTTCCATAAACATTAGTTTTGAGGTTGCATGTATTACTATCCAAGAGGTTGGGAGAATTTTGGGAGAAAGAAGAGGAACCTCACTTATTTTCGAGAAAAGGGACACAACACTCCCTATTGTAGGGGAAGGCTAGTATAAGAAGTAGCATTTACCAGATAGAGGGAGGTAAAAGTAGTCTTTTACCACTAATTCCAGAATGGGATCATCGTTTTTCAGGATGGGACAAGGACTAAAAATACTTCAAGAGATTTGTATGTTTCCATCAAGGACATGAACTAGTCCACAGATCATGGACAGTTTACATGGAGGCATTTCTCCCGGACCTCTTCCTGAAAGATTGTGAATCTATGGTGCATGTTACAAATGCTCTTGAGAATAGCTTGGGTTTGTAATATTTTAGATTTTCCAGTAACATTCTCAAATTGACCTTGTGTAAACCATTCCATTTGGTGTTTGTTTCACTAAGTGCAAAGATTAATGTTGGAGAATTATAAGACAGAAGTTAGGTATGAGCTATTTGTTACCTCTTTTGGTCCTGTTTCTTTTAGGTAGCATCCATTGATCAAATGAGGAATTAACCTGGAACTGATTCCATTAGACACAAACGCAATCCTAAGGTGAACTACGGAGAAAAAACAACACACACTAATTAATCTACAAGTCAAGAATGCAAACAAACCTTATCACAAATAAGCACTAGTTGGTGATGGGATCCAACATCACAGAATCGATGCATTGAAGGGGGATGAGTTTCAAAGGGTGGAAAGTTACATTGACCTGCTTAACGAACTAATGGATTGGTGCAAGTTACCTCACCGATCAGTGGGGAACCCTCCAATGAGTTTGAGTGAGTCTAGCCAACACTGATCCCAGGTACAATACCACATTACCTTTTTTGTTACCTTGGGTAGGAAGTATTAAATATTATGGCCTCTATGGTACCACCTACTATACAAAGAAGAGGGGGGACATTCGACAATCGACACCAAGACCAACAAAGCGGGGTTGATTACTCTGAGGGCCTAATGAGACCTCATGATTGACCCTTGTGTTGAAGGGCTTCCTAGAACCCAGTGATATAGCTTATTTGGATTTTCCTGCTCCTAACTCAAGGCTTCCCCTGTTTGTTTATCTTTGAAATTTATTCTCTGATCATATTCCAAGGATACACTAAAGAATAACATGGGTTTGAAGATTTCTGAAAAGTTGCTAGATAAATTTTATTAAGCGCTTGGTTTTATGGTTGTCGGTTTACTCAAGGGTGGTCATGGCTGATAGAACAGGCTCAGCTCTTTAAACCATGCAAAGTTTCAACTTTGATGAAACTAGCTATGGGAAGGAGCCAGAGGTTTTAAAGCCATTTCCTTGATAGATTACTTTAATATTGTTAATCTGCAAAATATTAAAATTTTAAAAATACAAATACAAATGTCATAGTTCATATACCTATAAACCTACTTGGTTCCATGTATCTTGTTGAGGTAGAGGATTTCATGGCATATTTGTTGATCAATGATGCAATACTTGATGTTGCATGGTGTCTTGTTGAGTTTAGGCATGGAATTAGTTTCATTCATATTTTTGGGCATGTTCACATTTCCCAATGTAATTCACGTTTATCGAGGTAATTCATGATTCACAAAGCATTGATAAAAATTGTTCTTGGCTATTATTGGTTAACAAAAGCTTCTCATGCCTTGGCACATTCCAAATTTATGAAGCTCACCTTATTAACTCATTTTGGGGCATGCATTCATCAGTTGATGAGATGTCCACCTTGGAGTTTGCATGAAGGTTTCATTTGGCATGTGTGAAGGCATGAGAAGCTTTGGTTAACCATCCATTGAATTGGAGAGGACATTAGAATGATTTAAGGAGATTGAACTAGCACATTGTTGGTTTCACATTTGACATATTAGAGCTAAGTTAGAGGAGGTTGTCCATTTTTAGGGTTACATTCATCCACTTGTGAAGCCTTCTTCACCCTGAAGAGCCATGTGTCCACTTGGAAGGGGATTGTGAGTCATTTTTGCATGTTTGATTAGGACATATCATTCACCTCAAGTGGAATTTGGGCACCATGAATAAGTTAGTTTTTCACCAAGAATGGGTCTCAATGTCACGAGATGCTGAGATATATAAAATATGCGAGCAATGAAATGCTAGAAGTGACGGAATAACAGTAAAATATCCGGCCTGAAATCTTCACAATGCAGAAATGATATCAAAATATATGAAATAGCACTTTGAATCGGATAGCAATGTTCACGGGCCTCTTGAAACCTCAGGTCGGCGTATCTCTATTACAATAATATCAAGCTAGGGTTTTCATACCCCTCGACCCTCATTTATACCCAAATATGTCTATTAAGAGAAACACTCTGAGGAAGATCCTTCTAGAAGCGGAAGCTTGATAGGTCTTTGTCTTACATCCATATATTCTATTTTATTGAAATGTCTTATTAATATTGACCTTTATTACATCCGAATACATTGATCTACCTATATGCGAGTTAGGACCTTAACACAAAAACATAAAAAGCGGCCTTGTCTCGAAGAGGCTTGAGATGTGAAGCTAGCTGCCGAGGAGGTAGTTGGTTCCCCAAGTGGCATCTATTTGGAGTCATATCTTTCCACTATACTGCTTCCTTGATGGTTCTCTGATCTGGTGGCATCCCTCTGGTCCATGCCGGTTGTATAAAATGGATCCTTCTTGACTAACTTTCTGGAAGGTTGGTTTGAGATTCGCTTTGGTTCCCAATCACCTTCTTCAAGCAAGAAAATGAAAAAGCGGGATGTAGCCCATTTGGGAAAAACTAGCTGATATGCGACTTGTCCACACTCTTTAGAACTATGATAGGAGCCATAAAATTTGGGTGCTAGATTACGACCTTTTCGACCTTGAGAAGTTTGTACTTATATAGTTGCGGCCGTAGAAACACACGATCCCCTTCTACAAATTGGCGTTATGAAACCTGATGCGCTAACACTTCATTCTATTATGTGCCATGACAAGTTCTCTTTAAGGGTACAAAGGATATCCTCTTGGGATGTAAGTGTTTGGTCGTAGCTGGACCTTCGAGGTGCAGTAGAAATTATGAGAAGCCCGATGGTGGCTTCCATCCCATACTACTTGCTTCAAAGGAGTCATGCGAAGGTGGTTGTATGTTATGTGAGTGTTGTACCACCATTCGGCGAGGGGTAGCAATTGATCCACTGGTGTTGTTTTTAGATGCAAAGCACCTGAGATAGGTTTCCAAACACTTGTTGGCGACTTGCGTTTGATACATCGATGCAGGGATGATAAAGCTGGTGAGATGCAATTGTGTGCCTTGTAGCTTAAAGCGTTCTTGCCAAAAGTGCTTGTGAAAGTTGGGTCTCGTCCGAAACAATAGAGTTTGGCATGCCATGGAAACTTGAAGACACGATCCATAAAAATTTGAGCCGCTGTGGATGCAGTAGATGGGTGGTAAAGAGCACAAAATGAGCATACTTAGAAGATCCACCACCACCATTATCAAATCATGCAACTTGCCTATTCTAGGAAATCTTGTAATAAAATCCATAGATATATCCTTCCAAATGTCGGGGGGAATTGAAGCCGATTGGAGGTGCTGGAGATTTATTTGTTTCTCCCTTGTTGCGTTGGCATACCTCACGTGACCATAAACTTACGGATTTTCTGTTTCATACCATCCCAAAGAAGCATTATAACTTTTGTCATATGTTTTGGTGAAGACTACTGAGAGTGCCCAACGTGGGTGTAACATGGCTTCGAGAGAATGCAGGTGGATTTGAGCTTGGATTGTTTACTTAAATATGGCGACCTTTGTATTGAAGCTCATCTTGAAGCCAAGAGTACCATGGGGAACTGCGCCCTTGATTACTGCCCGATTCTTTGAATTAGATCACGAACTTTGGGGTCTTAGCAGCATTCCCTTGCATCTTGTAATAATCGAATTTTCAGCCAGAAGGAAAGAGAGAGAAAAAAGGGAATCATAAAGTCTTTCATATTTCTGGGACAATGCATACGCCACTACATTGTCTTTGCCAGCTAACGTAAATGATCTCATAATCATAGCCAAAAGAGCTTAGTGACCCATTCTTTTTTCTCCTAGGAGGAAATCGCGTTGTTCCAGAGAGTATTTGAGGTTTTGATGGTCCATCTTAATTTGGAATCGTTTCCCCAAGAGAGATAAGGGCGCCATAATTCCACTGCATGCGAGAATGTAACATTTATTTTTTCATAAATGGGTTTGCCAATATTCTTTTGACTGATTGTTTGCTCATAAAGGCCAAAGATCGACCCACTTGCATAAGGATAACGCCAATGCGCTTTCCTGTGTCACATTCCAACACAAATTTCTTTGTGAAGTCCGGAAAACCCGAGTAGAGGTGGTGCACATGGCCATCTTCAAAGTTTGAAAAGCGGCATTTGCTTGGGGTCCAAGTGAAAAGTTCTTTAAGAGTAGAGTAGAGAGTCTTTGCAATCTTTCCATAGTTCTTAGCCGAACTGCGATAATACCACTTTGAGGCCCAAAATCCACGCAAGCTTTTGCGGAAGTTTTAAGTGCGGCAAAATCTTACGCCTTCAAATACTTTCGGTCCTGCGAAGCGCCATCCTTGCTTACCGAGATGACCCAAAGTATTCTACTTCGGATGCACAAAAGCACATTTGGACTGTTAAAGGAAAAGTTGGTGCTGAGAAATTTGAGCGATCCACATGAGTCGAGATAAGTGCACCATGTCTTGTTGCATATGAGGATATCATCAAAGAAAACTAAGACAAAATAGCCGAAGAAAAGGTGAGAACATGGTTCATGTAGAGACTCACGAGAAAGGTGGAGGGGGCGTTACAACCCAAAGGGCATGACCAACTCATATTGGCCCTCATGAGTGTGAAGTCGTCTTAAGATGTAGGACTCTTTCATGCGGATGCGGTGACGCGGTGAAGAATCAAAGTTTGGTGAAGAATTGGGCGCCACTCAGTTCATCGAGGAGGTCATCGATGGCCGAATAAAATTGTCTTTGATGGTGAGTTTATTGAGAGCCGCGTAATTGAGGACACATTTGCCAGAACCTTCTTTCTTTAGTACCATGGCGATCGGAGAGGAGTAAAATTTCGTACTAGGAGCGGTTGACTCCGGCAGTAAGGAGTTCTGGACCATTTTTTCAATTTCATTCTTTTGGGCAAAGGGTGGCAATATGGACATATGTTGGTGGGAAGACCACAGAGGTGAGAATGGAATGATGCATGAACCGTAGGAAGGGGAGTCAGCAGGGGAGTGAAAGAATGCATATTTGATGTTTATACAGAGGGCTTGGAGGTCTTGGGCGCGGGTGGGATCTCTGTGGCTTGGATAGCATGGAGTTGGGCTATGACACCGAATGACCTTTTTGAAAATTTCTCCATGCGATGAGAGCTGATGATTTCGGGAGAACGGCGGTGATACTTGCCAGAACTTATATTTTTGGCCCTCATGGTCAAATTGCATTGTTAATTCACGAAGTCCATGAGAATGGGACCCAAGATTCCCGAGAAGGCATTAGAGGCACCACAATGTCACAACTGATCATGTCGATAGAAAACATATAGGATTTGAGGTTGTAGTCACCGCCTATTTGGAGACACACATTTCATAGTGCCCTCCACATTTCATAGAACCACCATTGGCAATCATGATTTGGGAATTATTAATAGCATGGATATAGCATTGGGTTTCTTAAGCGATGCGGCGATGCGGCCCGATATGAATAAAAATTATAGGTCTTTACCCACTATCCAGCGAAGATGATGACCTTCGATTAGCGATATAGCGGTGATTAAGCGAAGTTTGGGAAGCTGAGATAAATTGATTGAAGGCGTTGAGGAAATGATGGGTTCCTCTGAAGGAGGGTAAGAAGGAGGGTTTATTTCGAAGTTTCTGGTGACTGCAGACGCAGGAAGTGTCATCATTGTCTTCTTGAATATCCTTAGAGGTGGCCATAAAGAGCTTTTGTTTCTTTACATTTGTAGCCTAGGAAATATTTGTCATCCACGGTTATAACGGAGGCCTTTGAGTTGTCGTTGACCTTTAGAGCCGAATTGATTTTTTGGATTTTTAATTTTGGCGGAGGGAGTAGTGGGGTTCTTGGTTTAGAGCGGCGGGAAAAGGAAGACTTCACGGTTTTGAGAGGAAAAAAGGCTGTTGTGCTTCTTTGGCACTTTTGGTAGCCTCCACTGATTGTAAATTAGATCCATGAGGACATGGGCCTAATCTCCTCCAGCAGGAGCCGCTGATAAAACACTCTCAAAGAAAGCATCAGTCATGCCCTACGTTGGCGAGGATGTAAATCACGACTATGAAGTCTTATTTGTGCGGTGCTTCAATTTTGTCAAAGCATTAAATGGTTGAATTGTAGAGTGTCAAAGCGTTCATAAAAGCTTCAATAACAAATTGGGTCCAAGCAGTGTATCCTTGACGGGAAGTTTTCTCCATTGCCACCATTGCCAAGCGTTCTTGATCTAGATGGAGGAACACCATCTTTGAGTTTGGCCAAGTCATCTACAATGTTGTAGAGAGAAATAATGTTCATTTGTGTGACCCAACCAATGGAGATTACGAGCCATCAAATTTAGTTACATCCACCGCGGAAAACGTATGTCCTTTGAAAGTGATGTGGTTGAAAAAGGAATGGGAAGAAGTTCACCTTACGGTCTTTTTAGGTGCATCATCATCGAGAGGGATTTTGAGTTTGGTGCGAGTGCTACAGCAACTGATTCAAGTTCATTTGACTTCCGCCATTGCGGTGCGACTACATGAATGGGATGCATTCATGGAGGCATCCGCGAGAGGCAATAATAGCGAGTTGTTGCCTTCTTGTTGGGTCTCAAGTAAATCGGATTGAAGGATGTTGAAGCGAGACTCTGTGGATTCTTGATTCTGGGTATGAGCCATGATGATGGAGTGAAGCCCGAAGTGGTTGGGTTTGAAATTTTTGTAGAAAAATGATATAGGTAAAAGTGATAAGGGAAAATAGATGAATATAATGGAATAGAGTCTCAAATAATGGTGAAAAAATGGGTGAAGCCCGAAAAGTGCGGAAATTAGGAATTTTTGAAAAATGATGCGGAGGAGGAAAGTGATGGGGGCAAAGAGATGAGTCTAATGGAGTCGGTCTCAAATAATGGTGGAAAATTTTCCCGGACCTTTTTTTCTGATTCGCGGGTTATGCACAGTGCGAAGAAGTATTTGCGATCTTTGAAATCCCCAAATTACGAACTAGAGAGTATTGCCATGGCTTAATCGGGTGCGGGTTAATAGATCTTACCCGGTTCTTTGTTTATATTTGTTGTTTATGTTCCCCAAAGGTTAGGTATTCAAAGGGTCTACAGACAAGGGTTTTGCCACGTGTTGCCAGCTCTCTAATATGCGATGCGAGGGGGTCCAACAATGATACTCGGACCAATATCTCGGGCACTAACTAAAGAGGATAGGCCGTACCCTTATCCATTGCGGAAGCTACCCGGTACTAAGAGAGTCTTCTCGAGTGTTGTTCGGTGACACTATAGAAGTCCAACAACCAATAGGTTTATCTAAACAGGGCTTAAGGAAATCTAGGCCAATAAGTACACAGGTGTTGTCTGATTCACAACCACTCGAAGGGGTACCAAAAAAAGGTTACAAGGGTGTCCAACAAACATGCGCTTAAGAACCACTTGTATTTCTAGCGTGTATGAATCCCTCAGCAGCGGGTTTATCTTGTGCTTGACGAGATCTACGTGGGTTAAAGGCGGGAATCGTCTCTACCACGGAAAAAATATCCACAATTTACGCCAAGAAATTATGCGATACCACTTGCAAGATACGGATATATAAAATATCGCGGGAATAGAAACCGATACTAGAAATAGCCGGAATAGCGAAATTAAAATATCCGGTAAATCTTCACCAGTACACAAAATGATATCTTGAAATAGCAATAGAAATAGCACTGAATCCCGGTCTTGATGTTCCTGAGGCCTCTTGAGGGCAACCTCCATTCGGTAAGCGCTCTGTTACAATAATATCAAGCTAGGGTTTTCGCGCCCTCGACCCTTATTTATACTAAGTAATGTCTATTAAGAGAAGCATCTGGAGAAGATCCTTCTAGAAGCGGAAGCTTGTTAGGTCTTCTTACATCATATTCTATTTTATTGAAAGGTCTTATTAATATTGACACATTGTCAAGACCACATTGATCTACCTGTAATAGCGGTTGGGACCTTAACACAGGTCTAACCAAGCTCAAGGAGGAAACGAGGACTTGTTCCCTAAGTGAAATTTCTTAGGAATTGTTCCTAAGTGAACATTCTTAGGCTTAACATTATTAGGTGGATAAGGTGGTTGTGTTACTATTTCCTTTGGATTGGTGAGAGTGAGGAAAAAAGCCCACAGGGTTGGTCTCTTGGAAAAAAATAGCAATTCCCAAATCACAAGAAGGATGGGGTCTCGAATATATATTTTTTTCTTAGAGTATTTTTAGTTGATAAAAATGTTTGGAGTCTCATCCAAGGTACCAAATTATGTGTGCATGTCGTAAAGGATAAATACATAGCTCTAGAATTAGTGGAGGACCAGGTAATAATTCTTGTTAAAAAATACCAAAATTCCTCGGTTATTTGAAACCAATTATCACATCATTCCCCATGATTGGAAATTTCCTGGTATGGCATGTTGGAAAGGGATATAATGTCCAATTAGGGTTGGAATTGTAGGTAGGAATCATAGAATCCTTGAATTTACCTATTCCCTCATTTAATAAATAGATCATAGAGGCTTCAACACTTTGAGGAAAATTGCAAAAGAACCCATTTAAACCTGTAGTTGGCAATAAATATAGCTCTCTTGGAGAGATTTTGGTCTTAAGGAGGATCGTGTATAAATATTGAAGGAATTCACAAGAATCCTTTAAAATATTATTTACAAGACTCTGTGATGAGTAGGATCAACTTGTATGGTATTTCAATCCTTGTTTCTTCATCAGTTTCTTGAATGGGGAACTCAAATATCACAAGTTGTATTTCTCCTTCTTCAACCATGGTATGATTTGATTAATATTCTTGACTATGCCCAATGTCTTGGCCAACAAAGGGATTCACAAAAAGACATAATCCTTCTTGAGTTAACTCAACAAAATATTTGATTATTAGTTGGATGGTTGCTACATAGTCATATTGTTGATATCCTTGCTCACTTGTACATATTTTAGTCACACCAGAAATATGTTTTATTGATAATAATAAAAATGATATATCTATAGGTTGATGCAAATGAAAAAACATATCGATTTTTCCGTCATTGTTGGTAATCCACAGTCTATCTCTTCTAAGGTTGGTCGGGTCTCCTCTATTGCTTTCTTTGTGGTGTAGGGCCTCCTTGTCTCCTTGATGGGTTGGATTGTCAAATTTTGTTATGGTGTAGGGCCTCCTTATCTCAACTGCGCCAAGGGTTCTCTCCTCCCTCTCGATGATTGAGCGTATTCACTATAAATAGGAGTATGCAATATGTAGGTCTCCACTACACGAGGGTTCTCTCCTCCATATCACTCTCCTCCCTCTACATTGGGCTCAAATGGAGGCCCGGGGTTTCTCTCCTTTGCAGGGGGTTCCTCCTCTCCCTCTCACTCTCGGCCTCCCTCTTGCTAAGCTCGAACGGCGTGGTTTCGAGGGGTTTACTGCATTCTCTGCTAGTAGATGGGAATGACGAGGTTTTGGGGGTTTCTCTTTGCTAGTAGATGGGTGTGACTAGATCACCAGTGAATTTTTCTATAGTGTTGTTGTGTTATGTGAATGGACACAGTCTCATTATACAGTGAAATATTTTTGTGGTATTTTGGCAGAAATTTGTTTTGTTACATGTTTTGATATATTCAATTTTTTTAATATATATCAATTATATATTATTTAATATAATATATATAATTGATATATATAATAAATAATAATAATAATAATAATAATAATAATCTATTATTTTCTAAACAAATAAAGAAACACTTCAACAACAAAATCAAGCCATGCAAAACAAGATTGTGTAATTAGAAAAGAAAAATCAACAAGACAAAGTCAGAGTTGGATAATGACACCATTAGGAGGTTTTTTGGTTAATTTGTATCCTTGTGCATGGCCATTGGTCCCTAGATATGACATCTAGGTCCTAAATTATTTATATAGAACCACAAAATTCATGACCATGAGGTCTCACTTCAATGTAGTTGGCCTAATATTTGGACATGAGTGTCATTTATATGTTTTTAATACTACATATGGGTCTCGGTTCCTTGACCATGGTTGTAGTAGGGAAACATGCCTAATCCCTTAACCATGGTCAAGGGATGGAAACAACAACTCAAGCCCAAACATATAATATCTAGCTAAAGCACCATGAACAAGTCCTCCCGAGGTCACCACAAGACCATGGTGGGTCACAAGACCTTAGCTATCATAAAAAAATGAAAACAAGTGTCATATAATATTGTTGAAGATTATGAAGCTGATCAAGATCCTTGAACAAGTTCTCAAACCAACATAACAAAATTTTGGACTTTAAGAGGGATATAGGAATCACAATTAGGTTTTTGTACATTGAAAATGGATGTAGAGGCATAAAGCATGGCAAGTTGGAAACAATGGCCTAGCCCTAACTAAACCTTCTCAAGCTCATGAACCACCATCTAAATAGTATGGTATCTCACATTCTCAAAGAAAGTTTGACTATGTTGAAACAATACAAAATATTCATTTAGAAATCTAAATGGTATGTGGAAAACCCAAAGATTTGAGATTTGATCTGAAATGCCAATACATTGTAGTCTTGATCTATCAACCTCACAATCACATCCCTTACTGTTGATGTGATGAAATAATTGGCACATAAGAAATATTGACATATTTTCTTGGATAAGAGCTTGGCGTGTCTATATTTTCCTTTGTGATAGTAAGGTTGTTGTCATCATTGATGGTATGTTATGAAACTATCCTATTGATATTCTAACATCCCTTTGTATATTTATTTGGCTTTGTGATAGTAAGGTTGTTTTCATCATTGATGGTATGTTATGAAACTATCCTATTAATATTCCAACATCCCTTTGTATATTTTTGTTTGGCTTTTAGGCTTGCCATTTTATATTTATTGAATTGAAGGAATGAGTCATTAATGAATTTGAATCCTGCTTTTTATACTCTTCCCACTATCTTTGTGGAATTTGAAGATTAGAGTCATTATTGGAACAAGTTATAATCTTCCCTTCACTATCTTTGTGTGAAGAAATGGTTTTCATAACATGTTTGTTATTTTTTCCTTAGTACGCATCATGTTATGAAATTTGTAATTGTTTGTGATGTTAATTGCAAAACTATTTCTTAAAACACATGATGGGTTGCATCACAATATGTCAAATGTTTTTTCATACCAATTGTGTAAAAAGAAAGTATTTTAACAATATGATTACTTATTTCTAAACTTTTAATCATTTGTATGACTAAAAGTTTACTAATTATAATGCAAATCCTAGATTTTAATAAAGATAGAAGTATTTGACATTTGCTTGCATTAGTTTTTATTCAAAATATTATTTAATAATTTTTATAATTGATAATGAATAGTTTGGTTAGATAACTTACCTTCAAAGAATTCTAGTTTCCTAATTATAACGCAAATCCTAGATTTTAATAAAGATAGAAGTAATTGACATTTGCTTGCATTCGTTTTTTATTCAAAATATTATTTAATAATTTTTTATAATTGATAATGAATAGTTTGGTTAGATAGCTTACCTTCAAATAATTCTAGGTCATTTTTTCCATGGCACTTGAATGTGTTTAGGAGTGTTGTGGTGCATTTCCAGTTTATGTAAGGGTGTTGGACTCATAATCTGGCATTTTTCACCACTTTGTTGTGACATTTCCCCACTAGTTCATATCCCTTCAATCCCTTCCATGTCAAAATTAGGAGGAGACTAGACATGCTCATGTATTGTAATGTATAATGTTTCAAGAAGAGATTGAACCAGAGGAACCTCCTCTTGGAAAATTTGTGAACCATTTCCCTCTCTAATTTCATCATCATTGTAATTATATTCGATCAAAATAACCATCATTTACTCATCAAGGATTTGGAATGGCCTATAATAAAATCCTAGATGATTTTCCTATCGTGATGGATTAGAAAGGATCATAACATTTATTAATATATAAATTTGAATGGAATCTATTCAAAACCTTCAATTCACCATACCTGGCCTTGTATTTTCTCTTCTTTTAATTTCTTTTTGACTAGGTTGCACTCTCCTCAAAGGATTTCTTGATTGATTACATATGCTCCCCATATTTCCCATTCAATTGGTTTGGAGTAGTCTAGAATATAAAATTTGAGGTATCTTCCATATCCTAAACCTTTTTTGTTCTTGTTGAATTTCAATTCTTCACACGGTCTTACAATTATTTTGGAAAAATCATGCTTCACATGTTTGATTCCATACATTCATGAATGTATTCTTTTGAGGTTTTTTGCCGGATAATCCACAGTTGGTGTCATTTTTTTCATCTACATTTCAAATCTAAATCGGGATTCATCATCAGGACTAATCGTCGATGACAAAAATGACACCAACTGTGGATTATCCGGCAAAAAACCTCGAAACTACTCACCACGGAAATCTGAAAACAGTAATGTTTTATTTTATCAATTGATCCATCATTATAACATTTTGTTTCTATAACCTTTCAAATTGTTGGATAGAATCATATAAAGAGTCATGTAACTGATTAATTTCTTGATTGACATTTTGCAAATGTTTTCCTCATTTACCCATTTTTAGATATTCAATTGTGTCATGCTCTCTTACTTTATGTCTCACTTTCTTTAACTTGTCACCAACAACCTTAGGGTGTTAGGTGCTACTGATCATGCACCAAAAATAGTTATTATATAATGATTTGACTTTGATGTATCTCACTTGAAGACTAGTGTGAAAAGACAATGACCTCCTTATTCAATTTTAAGCAGGTATTGATCTCAATTGATTTTTGAATTTAAATACACCTTATTAACTTTGAAAGGGTTTGTAACTCCACCCTTTGTATAATTCAATGATTCATTTTAATGAATCAAACTTATCGTTTAATTTGTACAATTCAGTGACTCGATAAACTATTGACTCAAAGAGAATTGTTCTCAATGGATTTATGATTTAATTTCACTCCAATGTCTTAAAGTTCAATGGAACTAAATGACACAATCAATAATGTGATGTTTTTGAAGATGATTCTTGAACCTTATACCATCTTGATTGTTGAACTTTCAATTATTTTATGCCTTTTTGCTTCATGTGTGTATGGTGTAAGGACTAGGTGCAATTGTAATTTTTAAGTGTCCAAACTAGACACAAGTTAACTTCATCAAGCATCCAAGAAATCATCACCACACATGAGTTGAGTTGATGATCCTCCACACCAAATCGTCCCTTGGTGAAAATAAATTAGTAACATGAAGATCACACTCCCTTATATTAGTCTTAGTAGGTATCCAAGAAAGTCAGACTCAAATTTCCCAATGGATTCTCAAGAAATATTCTGAAAGTGCTATTATTAACTAGGGTGGAGGAGGATCCATTGCATCCTTGGCTTGATGGTGGAGGAAAATATGATAAATGTGTAGAGTATTTCTCTACTGGTGGACATAAGTGAAAGACATATCTACATAGAATAACAATCACTTGTAATTATTATTGTTGCGATGGACAATGGGGTGAGTTTCTACTAATATGATAGGTGTTTAGAGACCTAATGGATAGAAAGACACTCAATGGTCCATCACTCACTTTTTCTAGACCAAAACCACATTATAACCAATGAACCAGCACACCATACTTTCACCCAGGAACTATATGCTTGCTGGAATTTTATAAGACTCCTACCTTCCTATCAAGTCCTATGCATGCACACATAAGATATTGTTACCCAAATATGTTTGCCCATCAACTCTTGTGAATGAGTACATAATAACTTGTTACTCAAATAACAAAACATAGAGGAATTCTCCATTCAACATACAATATATCAAATTAGAAACATGACATAATACATATCAAATTATAGTCAGATTGAATAGGTTGGGATTAAGTGAGCTAGAATATGCAAGTTAAAAGGTCAGAGGAGATGCATGGAGTGCTCTACAATGAGAAATTGGCTAAGAATGAGAGAAAATGGGTCAGGTTGAGGTTAGCTTTCCTTATTTTTTTTATGGTGAAATCACAATTTATGAGATCATATGCCACAAAGATTATATGTGTTAGGTTCCTATGAGATAGTCATTTGGTCTCCGGTTACCTATTTGGAAATTTTCTCTAAATCATTTTTAATTTTTATTTTTAATGTCTTCATGTTAAGAAACTCAGAGTAATGGCCCAGTGATGTATCTTATATTTCAAAAGGTTCCCAAGCATATCCAAAGTTGGCAAATGATGGTTTGAGCTCTTGAATGCAAAAGTGTCAAAGGTTATCTTTCGACAGCTAAGGGTCAGTTTTCCATGTGTTAGAAGCTGCCGAAAGTTCTCACTTTCATCAGCTAAAAAGTTCAACGTGGGTGTTCTTAGCTGCCGAAAGCGCATAATTTTTCTAACGGTTAGCATGTCCCGTCAAACCCCCAAACCGTCGTAGCTACACATGCCATGATGATTCTAAATGTCATTGAAATCATGTATGAAGATCATTTGCCATGATCTGAGGTGTTCTACTACGATTTTAATTAATGTTTTGAGAAATCATTAAACCCTGAGCTATTAGATCTGAAACCCTTACTGCCATTCTCAAGATTTTGCCATCATCGAAAATCATTTGTCATTATCAAATTCGCCCAGAAAACCATATGGCATTCTCTATCTTGAATGAGAATTATAATTTCTAGTCTACCTAATGCGTTTTCCTCCATTACTTCCATTTCACCCTACATCAGTGCTAATATTCCACTCCAGCCTGATTTTGTTGTTTGCAGGTATTAACGTTTGTTGCAGATGGCCAGTGGAGGAAAGTTGCTCAAGAAGGAGATGAATGATGTCTTATATATGGAATCTCATCTTGAGATTCTCCAGATGTTTAAAGAAGTAGGTTGCTACAGGTATTGTGAGAAATTGCAGGAGTATAATAGGGTGTTGTTGAAGCCTTTGCTTAGAGCTTCGATGGAGAAAAAGTAACCTTGGGTCCAATGGTAATGCAAATTGATGAGGCCAGTGTTGCAGCAACAACAGAAATTCTTGGGCAAGGTGAGAGATGGTTTAAAACAACTGTCAATAAGGATATTGAGTTCAAGTCTTACCTTAAGCCTGAATTTCAAAACATTATTTGGCAGAAGGATGTTCCCATGTCTTACCTGGAGGAGAAATGGAAGCATTTTCTTAAGGCAATTCAAGTGTACATCACTTGTGAAGGTCGGTATGGTAGAGTCATGTTCTATCACTTCAAACTGACGAATCATTTTGCAGGCAAGTGTCCTTTGAATCTACCCCATTACCTTCATAGGAGCTTAACTAAGATGTCACACCAAGTTCAAGCTAAGCCTGATAATGTGAACAGTAGGCTTTTCCACCATGGGCTGATCAAGTTGATTGTTCTAGAAGAACTGAGGAGGAGGGAAAAACATTGGGACTTTCTCTTGTTCTGCGGAGAATTTGAGCAAGAAGTCAAGCGCAAGAAAGGAGGGACTCCCTCACAGGAATTGACCTCCCCAAAAACCAGCAAAATGAAGAGAAGAGCATTATCTCCTGTGGAAAATGTCACCAAGGTTTCTCCCTTAAAATCAGAGAAAGCAAAGAAGAGGTTAGAGTTCGGGAAACTGGCAGAAGATCCAGAAAAAACTGAATCAAAAAATTTCCTAAACCTACCTTATTCTGATTCTGATTCAGAACCTTTAACTGTAGAAATGGTGGCAGATCCATCAACTGTGGAAAGTGGAAACATTGAAGAAGTTGAAATCGAAGCCCTAAATCTCGAAATACCTACAACATCAGCAAGCAAGGCCAACAAATCATCAAAGATTAAGAAGCTTAAAGAAGAGATATTGGAGCTGAAATTGCTTTAGAGGGTTATCAAATCCCAAAACCAAACTATAACGAACACATCAGATGAGGTAAGAGATTGTTTTGAAAGGTTAGCTAAAATGCATGTAAAGGAGCATAAAATGAATAAGAAATTGCTCAAGGAGAATCATAAGCTGCATAAAATGGTTAGGCGCTTAAGGATCAAACTGATGCTTAAAGATCCTAAGACAGGAACACATCCTGATCTAGAATCTCTAGTAGAAGTTGTTGTGAATCTCAATGAAGATCCTGAAGGGTAGACAGATCGAATAAATTCCATTTTTTCAATTTTGGAAACGACTTAAAAGACTGGTAGTTTCGGCAGCTTAATCGAATTTGAAAAAGCGTTGTTAGTTGTCGAATCCTATGACTTTCGGCAGCTTATCTTACTCTGTTTCATGCACATAAGCTGCCAAAAGCGTAGACACAGGAAAAACGTTAGCTTTTTTGCCCAGATCGAATATTTTTTCTGCCACATCATTCGAGGAAGATTTCAAATGAATTATAACTCTAAAATGGATAAATATCATCCTCTTTTTCAAGGTTTAGTGGCAAATACAAACGATAAAAGGCTCAAAATTTATTCTATTATTGGTTGAATATTTTCCCAGGTGCCAGAAAGGGATATTGAGTTTCCTTGTCATCACCCAAAAGATTGTTGAAGATGTCAAAGATTGTTGAGGACTACGAGATTAGTATAAGGGGTTGACCCCTTAAGATAGGACCTGATCCTACTTTTGTGAAATTGTTTTGATTATGTACTATTTTTAGTATTTCAGATCCTTTTTTATAAGATCTTAGATTTTGAGGTAAAGGATATAAAGCCTATGTTTTCAAAGGAAGATGGGGTTAGACTGATAGGGAAGGATGGCATGGAAATGCCCCCATCCATTGTAAAAATGTTTCAAAAAACTGTAAGTGATTGTTATGAATGAATACAAAGGAATTATATTTCCAGATTCTTGTGTCGTGTTTAAGTGGTGAATTTTTTCCCCTGATGTAACTTATTGTTGTCTTGTTTCACATGGTGTTTCTTTCTGTAACATGTAACATAGGATATAAAAACATCGTATAAAAATTAAAAACATGTAATTAACCCATGACGTTATAAGTAAATTATTTTAAGAGAATAATTCATACAAATTAAAATATTATATAGTCACATACCTAATCCAACCTCAACATCTGTGTAATCATCCTTATTCTGTATTTTGATCTTCTTCATCGAACTCAACATATGTATCATCATCCGGTTCTGAAACAATGTTGAAAGGATTGATGATATCATCATCGTCATCAATGTCATTTTCGAGCATATTTTCATCGACATCATCATCAAGAATTGAAATATTGTCTCCTACGCTTGGATCATGATCTTCTTCGTCTTCTTCATCTATCGACCCTCCATGATCTTCTGGCTCTATCTAATCTACCGAATCATCTTCTTAATCTTCAATATCATCTTCTTCCTATAAATGAGTATACTTAATTGGCCTTCCTCTTGGATCATATCTAACAACAAATGACCAATCCCTTTCACCTGGAACATTTGAGTAAAAGACCTGTTCACATTGGCTTGGAAAAACATAGCGATCATGTCCTCTTTCAAACACCATTGTTTTAATCATTGGAAATCCRTTGGCATGTTGAATAATATCTCTTTCCTCATCGCGTTCATGCATTTGTAACCTATACCATTTGACATCGAACATAACTAATTTGAAGGAATTAAAGTCACAYTCAAGTATATCGTTTAAATACCCATAGTATCTATTTTCATATTCTCGGGGATGTCTATCACTCCTAGAGGAAACATTAGTGACCTGGAATACTGCAGTTATCCCACTATCATAAGTTTTCCTGGTTTCATCCAATTGTTTGATGCAAAATTTACGACCATTGCACCACATAGCCTTGTGGTGTTTCAACTGCAATATGTCACATATGTAAAAGATGTATTGTCAATTAATAAATTAACATAAATTTATATAACTTCCAAAGTATCTGAAAATATATAGTACACATGTAGTCACATTAATATAATATAAAATAACTGAATAAAATGGGTGAATTTTCTTACCTGTCCATCTTTCAAACCATATGCCAAATCAATTTCCCTCTGTGTAACATTGGCATCTCCGTTACGACGAGCTTCTCTAACCAATTCAGACAGTCGTCGCCATGATAACCTACCTCCATTATGTTGTTTACATCTTTCAATCCATACATTCATCCAGTCAAGATTATTTGCAATGTATAAATGCAGTGCATCCCACTCTTGAGCAATTGAATCAAAAAAACATATTTCACCAATATTAAATATTAGTTATAACGTCCAATATGCAGGTAATTATAAATATTTATAATTTATGAAATAAATTATATTAATATATTAATGAGTATGATCATATACACAAAAAATGAAACTTTATATGTATTATTAATATAAATTTTCAAATTATTAATATATTACATCTCATTTTTTTCATTCTACCTTGCCCCAACAAATGCTCCTGATCTTCAAATTTTTTGATGGAGTTCACATCCCAAATGTGATCCACTGCATGCATAGTTGGCGCTGCTAATTTAGGAAGATACTGACTAATATAAACCATTGATTGATATACCATATATCCCTCCACCATAGAACCCTCGGGACGTGCTCTTTGTCTAACCAACACCTTCAATGATTTCAAGTGCCTCTCCACCATCCACATTGACCTTGTGTAAACAGGTCCACAAAGTTCAATCTCCTCAACTTGGTGTATGAGGTAGTGTTCTTGTGCATTGAAAAATGTTGGAGGTATATACTTTTGCATTTCACACATTAGACAAGGAATTTCTCTCTTCCAATACATTATATCATCTTCATGGATTTCTTTAAATGAAAACCATCTACATGAGATCATGACACAAGAAAATAACATTTTTCAACATAACATAATATAATATATTACATTACAGGTAAAACACGTGTCATTAAGTACAACAATAATTTCAAAGAACATTTTGCATATAAATCACAACTAATTACCTCATGTATTTTCAAGGATCATATATAACTTGTTTGACATTGTTGTCAAAGTTGTTTGGGAGAGATAGCAGTGGAACATACTATAACAAAAAAAATGAATTGTTATTTGTTTCGACCAAAGTAGACAAGAAAAAATAAAAATAAATAAAAGATGTATAAGGCCAATATGTATAAATATGTATACCAAAATTATTACCTTAATGAAGGTATGCCAATCATGTGTTTTTATCCCACCAAATTCACCTTTCTTCGTTAAGATATTATTTATGTTTGAAGCAAAACCCGTGGGAAATTTAATTCTTTGAATGGCCTCTTTTACATCATTGCTTTGTTTCTTTGTTAATAACCATGGAAGGTTATTTCGGTCTAGTACTCCATATGATCTATTTGAATATCGGATCACACTTCGCATTGCATGATTGGCTTCCTGAATGTCAGTACAAATTTTGATATTTTTTTCTTTTTCCCTCCTACAATCTATGATTCGCCATAACATTTCAGTCACATTCTTCCCGATATGCATTGTATCAAACAAATGAGCTATTTTTAGCTCCTCATAGTAGGGAAACCTTATGAATTGAGCAGGATAACATTTCATTCCTCGTGGAATCCCATTATTAATACCTTCATGATGATTGCGGCCTTCATGAAGCATAAAAGAAATCACAAAAATAATTATCAAATACAGTAAAATAAATTCAATGATTAAAATAAACATTCAAAACATTACATGATCTACAATACATTATGAAATTGAGTACCTTGA
>SNQJ01S0019373.1:35735-73174 GCA_010110895.2 Picea sitchensis
ACATGCAAATTTACCCTTTGTTTGAAGACCTGCAACAAATGGATTAATGTCAATTATACGATGAGATTATTTAAAAATTAAACATGCACCATGATAACATTAAAAAAATATATAGTATTAAAGAGCAATATTAGAATTCTACATACCACAAAAATGTGTTAGTCCAGGGGCATCATGAATTGTCCATAAAATTATTCCATGGAATTTAAATTTCTTCTCCCTTATTGGTTTACATATTTCATACATTGTGATGCTAGCCCATAACTTTAGTAGCTCGTCGATAAGAGGCTTGACATATACATTCATATATTTAACCTGGTACCCTCTTTATTGACATCCAAGGAGGAATGTTATTGTTGATAACAAAAATAGGCCACACTGAGTAAATAGACCTAAGCTCTCTTAATGGATTAACACCATCAGATGCCAATGAAAGCCTAACATTATGAGGTTCATCTTTGAAATCTGCCCATTTTTCCTCAATTTCCCTAAATGCAGAACCATCGGCAGGAATTCGAAGAACACCATCTCCACTTATGTTACGTGCATGGTAATCCATAAATTGTGCTATGCTTTCACACCTGAACAATCACTGCAAACGTGGAATTGTGGGAATATGATGAAGAACCTTTCAAGGCACCCTTTTTGTTACTTGATCGGTTCGATATCTACTGATAAGACATTGCGTACATTCTGTTTCCGAAGCATGTTGTCCATAATACATAATATGGTCATTAGGACATGCATCTATAGTTTTATAATCCATTCCAATGTCTTTCATAATGGCATGCAAACCTCGATATGTTCGAGGTAAAATATTTGACGATGGTAACAAAAATTCACGTAACAATCTACAACATAACAAATAACTAGTTAATGTAAGAATATTAATCGTAAAAATTGCATTCTTATTTTACACATTTATTAACACTAAAAAAAAATAGAAAAAAAATCAACATTTATGTATAATATGAGATGAAACATATTACATACCTTAGGATCAGTGTCATACAAGTGTTCGACAAATTATTCATAACCTTTAAGTTCACTAGCAGCAATGTAGCGGAGAGAATATTTTCTCTTGATCCTTCATAAAGTCGTTTATTTACCTTTTCTAATAGAGGGTCATCATAAATACCAGCATTGTCCCCATCCTCATCTGGCTACGAAAACAAATCTTGGATCATTTGATTTGTCCCATCATCTTCTTCCATGGGATCATTAACTTGATTTGTCCCATCATCTTCTTCCATGAGATCCCCATTTGCTTGGTCATGATGTTCCTCAACTTGTACAACATCATGTCTACTAATACTTGGTGCAATATTATGTGGAAAGTTAGAGGGCAACTCTAACTTTATAATAGAAACAATCATGCAAAATTAGTGTATACTATAACAAACATTCAAACAATATATATACATATATACAATTTTATATAAAATTGACAAAATAAAAAAAGATAATGAATATATAGCTAATTACCATAATAAAAAAAGATAATGAATATATAGCTAATTACCATGGGATGATATTCATTCGATCCCCCATCAATGTGCCCATATTTCCTACAATGTTTTGTAGTTGTTGCTATTAAAATTCTTACAGGACGTATGAGGCAACATTTTTGGCAAGGGCAATAACATCTACCATCACCCTTTTCACCCGCTTTACTTTTTTCCCCACCTCTAACTATATTCTGTGACATTCTTTCGCACAAAAATACCCTTTCAGAACCGTCATTGTTATAGCAATATTGTCGCAACATCTTTAAATCGTCAAATATTTATAGATCAATTTAGGTCACCGTCGTTGCAATTGCGACGAACATGACCTAAATATCTCTTTTTTTACCTATTTATTTGTTATATTTAGGTCACTTTTCCGAAGTCGGGAACAGTTATAATGGTGTATTCGTCGCTCTTGCGATGAAAACACAAGTTTGTCGAAATTGAGATAGTAGTCCACTATCTTAACGTTCATCGCAAAATCGGCAATAGTTTGTGTCTGTCGATAGAGCGACGAATACGGGGTGGATTTAGATCAAAATTGAAAATTTGAACTTTTTCTCTTGAATTTTGCGACGAAAGAGTACTTTCGTCGCAAGTAGTCATCGTAATTTTTCCAATATGTAGTAGTGTGGGAACAATGGATTCCCCTGCTAAATGGTGGTACAACACCGTTTATCATGGAGCTACCAAAACGACACCATATGAGGTTTTCTATGGCCAAAACCCCCTATCAATGGAATCATATATACTAGGAACCTCCAAGGTTCATGCAGTAGATAGAATGATTCACACCAGATAATTCATTATCTGTATCCTCAAGGACATATCGTTTATGGCACAAAATCAAATGAAACATCAATATGATCAACATAGCTCTGAACATTCTTTTAACGAAGGGGATCGAGTGTTTCTTCACCTTCAACCTTATAAACAAACATCACTCAAAAATAAACTTTTTCAGAAGCCATCTCTGAAGTTCTATGGTGCCTATTAGATCATACAATGCATTGGTCAGGTCACCTACAAGATGGCTCTCCTAACCCACTCTAAGATTCATCCAGTCTTTCATGTGTCATGTTTGAAGAAAGTTGTGGGATCAAATTGTAAAGTGAAAACCAACCTACCATAACTTTATGAAGAAGGTTTCATTTGGATCCAACCATAAGCGATATTGGATACCAAAGAGCACCAATTGTGCTCGCGCACAATCAAGGAAGTAAGATGCCACATGGGAACCAATAATGATTCTACAAAAAAATTATCTCCTTCCACCTTGAGTACAATGCTGCTTTTGGAGGTGGAGGGCATGTTAGGCCCCTACCCTAACCCCCTTCATCATATAATTTATTAATGTATGAGGCCACCTTCCTTGAATAAGGCCCATTAAATAGTTAGTTAATATTCACTCATTGTAATAAAGGTCCTTTTTATAAATAAGACACAAATTAGTTGGTCGAACCTCATTATAAGGGGCCCATAGGCAGTCAAGATTATCTATGGATATCTATATATTGATTAGAATGCTATTTATTTTTTTGTCAAGAATTTTTATTGTATTTGGAGCATTTATATTGGAGGTTTCCCCCTTGAAGAGGAAAATGAACATAGCTCTATATTCGTATATCTCTTTTTTCATGTGTTCTTGGGTTTTGCACTACATTTCATGTGATTTCTCTAAATTTTTGGATTAAGTACACTACACTTTGTCTATCATTTGATCACAGATGTCCAATGAGGGTATTTTCTTATATGTAGGAAAATTCCCCTGAAACACCAACCCAACCTCCAATGAAAATCCATGAGTTGACTAATCCTCCACAAGGATGGAGACCTCCAAACCAACAACAAAAATCATTTCTTACCCCTCGACCACAACAAATCAATGCTTCCACGGGCATTGTTCATCAACCACAAAAAAAAACATAGTTACCTTCATAACTAATTCCTAATCCAAACAATAAGTATGTCCAACAAGCATATAGCAATGAGATGACATACCAAGTCTACACTATGGATTTTCAAGAGATCAATTTTAGATTAGGGAATGTGATAAATACCCCTCCTCTCACTACCAAATCAATAGAAGACATAAACTTTGGGCGAGAGGAATCCTTACATCAATAGAAACCTATCCTTGAAAAATTTCCACCATAGCCTGGAAGGCTAGACACCAAGAATACCTACGCATCCTTAAAAAATGACCTCCTAGGAGAAATAAAAAAAATCTACATCTCAAATTTCTCTCCTCCAAGCCATTAAGAGTGTTCCTATCTACAAAAAATTCATAAAATAAGAATTCCTTAAGAAACCTATAAGAAAGAAGGACTCTCCTATAGTCAATGTGATATGCCAACTAGGAGACCTTGTGCTAGGAAGAGTATTTGTCCCTAAGTAATTAGATCTAGGAAACCCTATAGTATATGTCTACATTAACAAAAGTCTCATCCAAAACAACTTGATATACCTATGGAAATCCATTAATGTCATGAAAAATGATGATATTCTTAGGTTGTACCTTCAAGGATTTCTAAGACACACACCTATTGTACTCCAACTAGAAGACATATCAATTGTGAATCCTGAGGGAGTACTAGAGGATGTAATGGTGTCTATTGATTCATGGGAGTATCCAACTGATTTCATAGTTATTGAAACCAAATATAAATTGAATGGATACCCTCTCATCCTATTAAGACCTTGGATAGCTACAACATATGTGTATATCAACTATAGGGTGGGAAATATGACCATTACCAATTGCCAATCTCAAAAACAAGTTTTCCTCTACCCCCCTACCAAGCCACAAATTGAAGAAAAAATTACTATATGGGTAGAAAAAGAAGAGGAAGAAAACATATTTCAAACACAAGTTTACCACTCCTCACCATTGAAACATCCTTAGCCATGAAAAAATTAGATGAGGACACTTTCATCTCTAACTTCATACAAAATGTGTACCATGTTTCTATAAAATCGAGGATTTTGATGAACATGAACAACCACAATAGTATGAAGCTTCGATTGATTTGAAAGAGGGTTTATGTTAAGTTTTACTCACTACTGATATTGAAAAATAAACAGTCAAAATAGTGGAAATGTGTCCTTCAAAAACCCTAAAAATCAGCACTAACTTGACTGTTGACCAAGAGGAAAAATTGTTGGTTGTCCTTAAGAATCATAATGCAACACTTGCATGGGATTACAAGGACATGAAAGGAATTCATCTAAGAATTTTTACTCATCAAATTTACATAAAGGATGAATTTGTTCCCATTAGGAAACCTCAAAGACGGATGAACCCTTGTTTAAAAAACATTGTCAAAGGAGAACTACCATTAGAGAAAAATTGCTCCAAAAATGGGCCTTATAAGAAAAATCATGCTTGTTGAGTTGGAAATTCAATAACCAATAGAATATCAAAGAATTGAGTCAACGATGATTGTTGAGTTAGACATATAAAAGTCAAGGATGATTATGTGTCATGTTTATATTTGGAAATATTTAACCATATGTACACCTCAACTTAGTTAATATCTTGGTGACATCGTCTCGGGATATGGTTCAATATCTTTGAATTACTCAATATGGAATATTTTATATTATTATTACTTTCATTATGTATTGAATGTATCTATTGTCATTTATTTATTATATTTCCATTATTATTATATATCAACAATAATACAATAATGTATACATCCTTTATATATTAATAATGTGTTGTTATTAGGGGTGATAGGTGTTGTTATTGATCATGAAGGGCCTTCGTCGGCTCAACAAAAGATATCACCCAAATCTCCAACATGTATATCAAATAATTGAAGCTGAGGAAATTTTTTTCTTTTGGTCGACTATTACCATGTTTTCCATTGGTAGAATGGGGAGGTTGATTCCATAGAAAAGGAAGCAAAAAAAATGGCTCAAGGCTCCCTTACATCAAATGGAACCCTTTCCACACACTTTCTATCTTAGTCTCATAGTTAATCAAAAAATGTTTGTAGTTGAAATGACCTTAAAAAATATCATCATTAGTTACATGAATATGGATAAACATCATGAGCCCACTTCATCTCTCATGTAGATGAAATAGAGCACTTTACACATGATCTATATTATCTCTATGCTAAGCCTTATATAATCCCTATACTTTCGCCCATTTTCATTAAGGATTTTATTGTTGTTTTTCATCACCCCATGTATCTAGAGTATGCTATGCTATGTGCACTCCCACTTTGGGTTCAGAAAGTGTATTACGAGTCAGGATCGACAACTTGATCGATTGTCATTAAAGTATGCCTTCAATGTGATTGTTTCATGTGCACACATGCGTTTTGTGGTGAACTGGCTTCAAAATGCTCTAGCCCAGCTCTCAAAGTATTATGGTGAATTGGCCCATAGAATTCTCAGGTATTTGCAATGCAACCAACTTCTTCCTTGGCATTCCTGGTACCTACCTACATTTCCCCACTGACCCAGTCCTCATCTCTCTTCAGACTCTCCCAGCATACAATTCTCCATGTGGCATCATAATCAACCTTTATGTCATTGTTCAAACTGTGAATTGAAAGGTATGAAAGGAAAATTGGAGCTCCAACAGTAGGAGATGGAATCTCTGGGAGAATCCAATGCTCAACTGGATAAATCACTTCAGGACAACGAAATAAAAAGGGACAAGAAGATTGATTGTCCTGAGGAAGATCAATAGGAATTCTGAGAAAATTCGCACCCTCGGTCAAGAAATTTGTGAAGTGCAACTTAGACATATCCAACATCAAGCAATGACACCTTCAATGGGATCACATGCCTCTTGCAAAGTCAACCGACATATGCGTTATCATCCAACTTGTAGCAAGTGAGAGGAACCTTAGAGAGAGGTGGATAAAACTCTGAAACTCAATTAATTCAAGTTATATGAAGTGTAAAATTGTTTTTTCATCAATTTCCTATGTTCATGTTTAGTCATGGAAGTTCGGGATTTTTTTTGTATATGAAGCAGCAATCATAGGCATAAGGTTGTTATTTCCTTTATTTTTGTTGAAGATCTTTATGAACCTTGGGAACTCTTTGTAATCTTGGTTGTTTCAACATTGCTTCTGCCCATCCTTTATAATACAAAAATATTTGTTTTCGTTAAAAAAAAATTGTGTTGTTATTATTATATAGTTATTAATTTGTAATATTATATAATATTAAATTAGTAGTTGTAAAGTTGTATATAATTATTAATTTAGAATTATATAGTTTTTATAGAATAGTTAATTCGTATGCGTTGACCTTTTCATCTTTAATTCATACTATAAATATCCTCTAATAAGTCTACCACATTCACATTTGTATTATAATATAATAAACCATAATAAGTGAATATTATAATATAATAATTTATAATAAATACATCCTCTAATATGTGAGCCATATTCACATTTATATTATAATATAATAATGTGTAATAAGTATTTCACTTTTTCCCATCTACGCATTGATAGTATTATTTTATTATAGTTATTAGTTCATATTATATTATGACTATATTATATATTTAATATTATTATAATATATAACTATATCAGATTATGCATTTGGTCTAATGTTTCCACATTCACATTCACTCATAGTATTATTATATTAGAGGTATTAATTCATATTATATTGTGATTATATTATTATATTATGACTATATTATATATTATATATTATTATCATATATTAATAATATATTATTTATTCTACTTTCATATTATATATTAATAGTAATTATTTATAGTATGATATCTTGTATCATTTATTTCCTATGTACAAGAATCTAAACTTCTCATTATTATTTTTAATTCTCATCATGTAATTCTAGATCAATCTAACTTATATGGTAGTGTGATGTGGCATACTCTTCTTTGATGTGGCACACATGGATTATTATTTTATAATTTCCTTAGGAGGCCCATTTTTGGAGAAAATTTTCTCTAATGAAAATCTCTTAGATGCAAGATTCATTTATCCTATAAATTGGGTTTAGCTCGAGTGGTTTGTGCTGAGGGGTGTTTTCCCCCCACCCAGATTCAATTCTCATAAGTGACATGTTGAGCTCTTAAATGAGCAAGCAATCAAAAAATCCTCTACTTTCTACAAAATATGGTTACCATCCTCGAAATGAGGGGAAGTACCCGATGGGTTTCCCCAAGCTCTATTCCAATGTAAAAAAAAAAAAAAAAGATTCATTTATCCTATTTATGATAGTGAATGGGTCTCACCCTTGGTTATTGTGCCTGCAAAAAATGGAAAATGGACAATGTGCATCGATTACAAATAACTCAACAAAACTGCTAGGAAATATCATTTCCCCTTACCTTTAGTTGACTAAGTACTATATCTCCTAGCAAGAAAAAATTACTTCTCATTATTAGATGGATTTAGTGGGTACTATTAGATTCAAATCATCCCTAAGCATCATGATAAAACCAATTTTTCTTTTCCTTGGAGAAAATTTTCCTGCAAGGTCCTTCCCTTTGGCCTTTGCAATGCTCTTGCAACTTTCCAAAGAGTTGTATTGAGCATATTTTCAGACCTCATCCATGACATTGTAGAAATATACATGGATGAATTCACACCTTATGGAAATTTCCTCCACGAATCCTTGACTAACCTTGAAAAAATACTAAAGACGTGTGAAAAAATGAATCTCTCACTCTGTCGCAACATCCTTACGAGTAAAGGGGTTGTCTTGGGTCACCATATCTCCTCCAGAAGGATTGAAGTGGACCAAATCAAAGTAACATCATCAAATACCTACATACACCTCAAAATAAAATAAAAATGTGTAAGAAGTTTATTTGGTCATGTGGGATACTACAGGAGGCTCATAAAAGACTTCAGTAAATTAGTCTCCCCCTTTTTCACTTTGTTTTCCAAGGACAATGAATTATATTGGACAACAGAATGCCAACAAGCCTTTGAAAGAATCAAAGAGAAACTCATAAAATACCCTATATTGCAAGAACCTAAGTGTGACATTCATTTCCACATTCATATTGATGCATCTGACAAGGAATTAGGGGTAGTTTTAGGCCAACAATAAGACAAAATTTCCTTTGCAATTTGTTTTTAACAAAAAATTATTTGGTGTGGAGATGAATCATATTGTCATAGGGAAAGAGTTATTTGCAGTAGTTTATGCCATGAACAAGTTTAGACAATATTTCAATGGATATCCAGTCTTTGTGCATACATATCATGTTTCCATTAGGTATTTGATGAACAAAGCTGAAATTAATGGTGGGATCATTAAACAAATTTTACTACTACAAGAATTTGATCTAACAATACTTGACAAGCCTTTCAAACATAATGGTGTTGCATTGTTTTTTCAATTATAACCAATATTGTAGATGATGAAGTAGTAGATGAAAACTTTCTAGATGGTCATCTCTTTGAAATCTCAGTGGACACCCCCTAGTTTACTTATATAACCAAGCACTTAGCTACAAGTCAATTTCCTCAACACATATCTTACGAAGAGTGCTACAAAATAGCCATCAAAATTCCAACCTACACTTGGATTAAGGGATATTTGTTCAAGCTTGGGCCTGCTTGGATCTTGAGAATATGTGTTAGACAAGATGACATACATGATATCCTCTATGCATGTCATGATGAGCCCCATGGGGGTCACTATGTTTCAAAGATGATAGCTTACAAAATCTTGCAAGTTGGTTACTATTGGCCTACTCTCCATAGAGATGCCCGACACTATGTTTCTCATTGTGATGAATTTCAAAGTATGGGAAAACCTACCAAAAGAGATGAAATTCCATTGCAACCTCATATTTCATTGGAACCTTCTAACAAGTGGGACCTAGACTTTGTACGACCCATCGACTCTCCTTCAAACCAAAAGAATCATATCCTAGTATGCATTGATTACTTGAAAAATGGGTAGAAGTGAAGGAAATGATGAATGAAAATGAAAAAAAGGTAGCTCAATTCTGACATGAAAATATCTTCTCTATATTTGGGGTCCTAAGAGAGATAGTCACAGACCAAGGCCCCCAGTTCACCTCAAGAATCATTGAACACATCAAGAAGTTGAATAAGATATTCCAAATAAGGTATGCTACATTCTACCCTCAAGAAAATGGACAAGTAAAGGTGACCAATAGAGATTTGGAGAACATCCTCAACAACATAGTTAGCATGCATAAGAAAGATTGAGTAGATAGGTTGATTGAAGTTGTAGGGAAATATAATACAACTTGGACGGACACCATAGGATTCACCATCTATGAACTAGTCTATGGAAAAAAGGTTATGTTATGTATTGAGTTTGAAGTCACCACACTAAGAACATATTCCATCCTAAACCTATACCTTTGATCAACCCAAAAATAAATATTGTAGTAGTTGAATGCCTTGGATGAGTACAGACAACAAGCCTTGTTCCACACTAAGGTGGTGCAACTATAAATAAAAATCATGGAATGACAAAATAATCAAGCCTAGAAGTTTCAAGGAAGGCGAGTGGGCACTTCTCTATGACTCAAAATTCAAGGATTTCAAAGGGAAGCTAAGAACCAAGTGGTTTGGCCCCTATAAGATAGATACACATTATGATAATGGATCAGTTAAAATCAAGACAATAGATGAGTTGAATATCCCCCTCCTAGTCAATGGATATAGGTATTCCCCACCATGAAAACCCTAATAGGCATGATCGGGCAGGGCACTAGTGAAAACCAAAAATGGCACCAATATGACAAGAGAAAAAAAGGAGAAAAAGGGAAAAGGAAAAACTAAATTTTGTTCATAAGTGTTTCAAATGCATAGTAAATGCACAGAAGCAGACTCGGGAAAATAAAAAATATAAAGGATTAGACCATAATGAAGGATAAAGAACTCTAGAATACCCTGCAATAGTAAGACAACAAAAAAAGTTAGTATACATCCATGACAAAAACATCACAAAAAAATACCATCATACATATTGTTTGCAAGTCTCATCATATTGCATTTCATAACCCATCCATACTTCACACTTTCTTCATATCCTCCATTTTATCTACTCCTTATCATCACCATTACACATTTGCATCATCATCACCTCAGAACCCCATCACACCATACCCAAAAAACTTGTACCTTCATCATCATCATACATCTTGCAAAACAACTTTGTGCTACAACAATACAATGATTTCTAATGTTGTTGAGAATAACAATATAGTACATTTGTTGTTTTTAGGGGTAAAAATACAATAATTTTCTTGTGGTCAAAAGCAACAATACAATGACTATGCATCAACATCAATAGGTTATGTTTATCAACTAGCATATTCATTATTTCAATACCATTCAAGGTTAGTCCTCTTGACTAATCAAACATCACAAATCAGTTGCATCAAACAAAGAAGATATCAACACAATCAACCATTAGGGGAATTTTCAGGTAAAAAATGGGCCTCAAAACAAAAAAATTTACTAACAAAATCAACTTTAAAAGAACCAAAGGGATTCATGATGATGATGATGATGTCAAGCATAAGGGTAAATGTTTTTGGAGGGAAAGGAAGAAAACCACTTTTTTTAATCATGTTTTTTACTTATCTCCTTATAGATTTACTAAAATTTCAAGTGTAGGCACTCATTAGATGCGGAATTAAATTCTACACCCAATGAGTACCCACTCTGCATGCTTTTGATAGACCTGCAGTGAGATAAACTAGAAGTACATGAAAAACCATGTTTATTTTACATGAAAAAATGCGTTTCTTGAAGAAACACATTTGTTTCATGTACTTCTAATTTACCTCATTGTGGGTCTATAAAAAGTATGCAAAGTGCATACTTGTTGGATGTGGAATTTAATTTTGCATCCAACAAGTGCCTAAACTTGAATTTGAGTAAACCTATAAGGAGATAAGTTGAAAAAGCGATTTAAAAAAGTCGTTTTCTTTCTTTCCCTTTGAAAATTCATAACCCTTATTTTATTATTTTAAATATTATTTTATCATTTTTCTTAGGAGACCCATTTTAGACCTCATATTTCCCCTAATAAACACCATCAAAGGCACTCATAATCAACTTTAAATTGACAACAACATGCGTACCTATAGCCCATTACAATTTTAATTCTTCTCAAAGGAACAATCATAATTTTTACACAATACAAGGATAAAAACAATGTTGCAAGTCTATGGAACTCATCATGGTACTATGTTCATACTCTTCAATACTCCACTCATCCATTCCACCACTTCTTTCCAACATTTACACCACCGTACATATCCTCCATAGAAAAACCCTAATATTGATGCAACATTCATCTATCATACATATCATTGTTTCACTCAACTTCATTCATTTCAAATCCTCCATCTACCCATTTCATACATTTCCCACCACTACTACCCATTACCATTCACTACCCATACTCTAAAAACCCTAAAAATCCAAAATTGTGCAATAAAAGCATGTAGCTACAGGAAGCTACAAGAAAGTTCGCGACCATCTGCTATAGGAAGCTACAAGAAGCATTCCTCTAACTCGTAATTTAAAAAAAAAAAAAAATCCGTACAAAGGGTATAGGAGCATTCAAAGGACCATAAAACATGTTGACCAACCACCCTTCAACACTCCAATAAACTATGTCTAATACATCCAATTGTTATAGGATCCTCTGCATTCCTACAGGAAGCTACAAGAGACTACAAAAACTACCTTTTTTTCATATCATATGATTATATCAAGCACAAAAGGAGCTCTGCAAGCTAAGAATACTCCATTGACATCAACAAGGAGAATCCATGCAAGAAAATCAAGTGAACTATACAAGGTATGTCACTCATTCATTGTGTAGATTCATTTTCACTTAATTAATCAATTACACCCCAATGTTTTAGTCATGGTCAATCAAACCAAAATTCCATCATCAATGAGTTGGGACTTACATCTCCACATAGGGGGGCTGACTAAATTATCTGAGGTGGCAACTGAAGTCATTAATGGGAGACAAGGAAAAGGAATTATTGCAATTGGTCAAAGGTGACATAATCAAGAGAGAAGGTATTAATTTCAAAATTTCCATCACCAACATGGATGGGATAACTCAAGTGCACCAACCTTTTGAATAAAAATGTAAGAACACTCATACCACCCAAAATCACAATAACAAGAGATTGTGCATGCATTCCTAATACCAAAACACTCTTCAAGCTACCAGTACGTAACAACATAGTCTAAAATACCACATGGGATGTAATAAGAGCATAAGGGATGCTATAGAACTGAATTCAAGATGCAAATTCAAGGATTCAGGGTTTCCAATTATTGACGTCATCTATAGAAAGGATGTATCAGAGGTTAGTTGTAGAAGCATACCCCAACCAAAAAGTTTTGTATGATTCCATCCTCCATTTATTTTCAAAACCTATCCAACTTTTCCCTCAAAGTTTTTTTTCCCAAGACTACATGTGTCAAGAGGCAAGTCTAGGATTCTTCCTACATGCTCCTAGAAATCCCCCTAGAATCCATCACTTATTATTATAGGTTGTTCATCACTGACCATAATACACCACTTAGACGGAGTTTCCTTAACCATTTTTTACTAAACCCATATTCTAATATTTCTAAAAGGAGTCAAACTTGGAAAAACTTGCACTCAACAGACTATCATTCATCATATACAGAGTATACCACCTTGTTTGTCCAAGAAAAAGTTGAAGTTGGCACAAACTCAGACCTAGTTTCTAGAATTTTTTGAACCTAGTTGTCATAAGAAATTGTAACCTTACCTACCTGGAACTACTATAGCTACATTGTTGATTCCAGTTTAGAACTTGGATGTGAGTATCATTACTAAAAGAGGTTTATCCTATATGGATATGGTCTCCAAAATCACAAAAACCTTAAATCTGGGATAACATTTTCCAAACCCTACCAATCTAGCATTTCTTCGTTTCGAGCATTTGCAAGTTCAAGACCCACGACCTATGTTTTTTCTCCATATACCTTCAATAAGTGTTGTGTAATCCTACACCTCCTATTTTGTTTGAATTTTCCCTTCACATCAGAAAACCAAGAGTTCAAAATACCTTTGTTTGACATCCCATGTTTCAAAGAGTATTATGGGATAGTAAATCTTCCCTAAGTTCAACCCTATAGAATGCCCAAATCAAACATCAAAGTGAAAGATGCGGGAAATTTTAACAAAAGGGAACCTACATAGACCTCCAAAGAATATAACAACCCTAAGGTAGTGGAAGTATTTAAAAAATTTAATTGGTTGGTATACTTTGACAGGTTGCAGGGGTATGATGGCAGAGTGACATTATACTTTGCATACAACTTTCAGAATGTCAGAAATAAGAACTACATAACAACTATCAGAGGGATGAAAATACAAGTAAATGAGGTTATCATTAGTGGAGTTTAAGGCCTCCCAATGAGTTTGCCTTGGGCAAGGAGGAAAAACAAATTGTTATAGATGCCAAGAATTTATTTTTCTTGATTTATGAAGAACTAGAAGAGAATAAAAATGGATTAAAGAGTGAAATTTTTCCAACTCCTTGGTATGAGGTAGCATATCATTTTTTGAATTATATAACTTGTGAGGGGAGACTAAGCATGTTGTATTCATACCATTTCAAATTTTTACACCAACTAAGAAACATGTTTCACGAAAGACCTAAGGAAAACCTTATCATCCCTTATTTTTGGTTGCTATCTTTGTGAGAGACGAGCTCCAAGGTGAAGAAAGGAAAAGAAGAGGCATGTCCCCACCATGGCCTTATTAAAATTATACCTTGTGATTCTCTAGAGAGGAAAACAATTAGAGTATCTTGGGAGTACTTTGATAGCATGGAAAAAGATAAATGTATGGCCTCTTGATAGATTGATAAGGAACACAACCCAAAGAGGGATATAGGGACGAAAAAGAAGGATGGAAGGACATAATCCTTAAGAAGAAGAAAATCTCATAAAAGAGCATAGGTAGAATATTAATACAAGGAGATACATGCCACATTGATAAATATGGAAACCCCTTAAAATATCCCATTGAATAATAAGGAGAGGACTCCAACTACAAGGAGATGTGGGTGTCAGAACAAGGTCTCAAACAACCCCCAAGATGATCACATCGTTGTCTACCACCATAGTGGACTTGGAGGAAGTCCATAACCCTAGAAATATATCATCAAAAACTTAGGAAGATAAGATGAAAGAAACTCCAAATACATAACCAAATATGCATCTCACTTTGAGTGAATTAGAAGAAGCAAGGGATGAGGCTCTTAAGTGGAAAATCCTAGTAGAGGAAAAGAGCGGCAAGGTGGAGGAAGTTGGAGGAAAAAGTAGTGCATATGACCTAGAACAATAGCTGACCAAACTAAAAGAATTTTTTCAAATAATGAAGCTGCAAAACATAGACAATAGAAGGCAGCTATAGGTTGAGAATAAATCCTTAAAGGAAGAGCTAGTTAAAAAAAGGAAATATTTAGTCACACAGACTGAGAAATTGGTGATCATGGAAGAATCCATCTCTAATATGGCATAGATATCAAAGGAAATGATAAATTGCAGGAGGGAATCCAGGACAGTGGCACATGTTCCAAATGGGAAAATTAGTAAAACAAACTCCCTTCAAGCTAGACACTCTAGGAATTTATTGACACCTACCAAGAAATTAATGAAGAAGAAAGGGAACAACTGTGTGAGTTTTAGCTACACAATTTTTCCTTGCCTCACCCCTACAAATGGACTCCCAATATATATGTAGGGGAATTTAAACTAAGAGCCTTGTGCTCTTGTATACATAATGAGGGAGTAAGGGTAGCTAAAATGCAAAAGTATAGAGAGAAAGAAGTAACCCTATGTCTCAAAGTAGACCCCTACACAATTTTTCCTTACCTCGCACCTATAAATGGATCACTAATCCATATGTATAGGAAGTTCTGCTAAGAGCCTTGTGCTCTTATATACACAATAAGTGACTAAGGGCAGTTGAAATACAAAAGTTTAGAGAGAAAGAAGTAAACCCCCTATGTATAAAAGTAGAGGCCATAAGGCCTAAAGAGTTCATTAGAAATCATATGACCCTCACTTCTAATATGGATCTTATTCCTATCCTAGATCAGAAGAAAAGAGGGGAAATTACCCATTTTGAAGATACAATCAAGATCTCCAGGGAAGAAGCAGCCCAAGCATGCCAAATATTGTGGAATGATTTACCACATAACCTCAAGAGGTTTGAACCTCACTTCCCCAAAAACCTGCAAGATTTAGGGCCCACCTATGCAAGAACTCATTGAGGAGGTTCAAGATCAATTTGATTGGGCTTAGGTTCAACCCCCCTCTACTTTTACACCCTACACCAACAACAAATTAGATGAATAGGAGGAGAGGGAAGAGTGGAATAAGGTAGAGAGAGATGTTTGGTATCATAGCAAGGGTTTCATTACCCAACTTGTGTCTTATGATTTAAGGCATGCATGTACAGGTCGACAACATTGAATCAGAAAGAGAGGCAGCAACAAATACATCATCATTTATGTTTTCACAAGGGTGTGCAAAATTTTAAGTTGGGGGTGATGAAGGGCCTCCCAATTGTTGTATCATGAGTCCTGTTTTTTAGATATTATGACCACCTTTGTACTCCATGAGACCTCTCTTGACCATGATTAATAAAATTATATTGGGTTTTGTGCAATTGGTTGTTCATTGAATGATTTGGATGATTGAGTGGGTTATGTGTCCTAGTTTAGTTATGGTTTTGATGATGTTATGCATATATAAGGATGTACTAACCTATGGATCAATAAAGTTGAAGTTCAACGAGATCCTTCACTAACATCTACATGAGAGAAAATGGGGATGGTGTCCCTCATCAACCTCCAGGACTTTCCAAGCCCTCAATCACCTAAGGCACCAAATCCAACATCATATCCACTCAAATTGTTGATTGATAAGGGCCAATATATAAGGTGATTTGATCCCTAAAACATAAGGCCCTAACTATAGGGATCTTTAGGACATGATCCATTCAATCAAGAATTGATTTAAAGGTTGAATGTTGCAGTCTTTTTTCGTAAATAGGAGCTAGGGATTAACCTTAACTAGTCTTGATATTTTGGATAATTAGGAACTCTTCTAGAGCTAAGGAATTCAAACTCTTGGAGGATGTATTGTTGCCATGGACTAATAATCTAATATTACATAAAGTTTACTTTCATATTTCTTTCTTTTGGTAATCTTTATAGGTTCCTTGTAGAAGCCTTGGGCAGGGACCACTCAAGGTTGAACAAGGAATCTTCGTGTGTTGTTACATTTATTTTATTTTAATTGTCTTTAGTCCATCTTGTTTCCATTTTACATTATGCATTATTTTTTGCAAGTGGCCCTCATTTCTTGTAGCAATTCACAACATGTGATTTCAAGTAAACTTCATGGTTTTATGTCATTGGTGAAGAGGTATTTTTAACTCTATTTGTTTCATCTCTATAGCAAGTCATCTCAGGTATAAATAGCTCTATTTCTTAGTGCCTTGGTTCACTAGAAATAGCTTTATTTCCTAGTGCTTTGGTTTAGCTTTACAGTAGGTTAATTGAAGTAGGTTTATTTATGTTTTGTAATAGGTTTCTTTCAGCATTATATTACAACAACTCAGTAAGATTTACTTGAGTTTGTAACACTTCATTTCATCTCTCATGTCAAGTTAAGTAGGGTTAGTCTCTGATTAGTAGGCGTTTTTAGTTATGATTTGCAACTCTTTTCATTCAATCATTTTGTAGAATGTCTATTTCAACTCTCCCTTGATTATTTTTCAGTACTTTTCATCATTTATATTGGTTAAGTAGACCCTGTATTCATAGATTTAACATGTCTTCTTCTTATGCAGAGAGGTGTCTTTATGTAGTTTTCACACATAGTGCACAATGCCTTGTCAAAAAAGTATGTCCCTGGGTTGACAATCTAAAGTTACAATTGAGGAGTTCAACATCCTTGTTGCAATTCTTTGTCCCATCAAGTGCATCAATTACTATTTCTATGCGTTCATGGCTTACTCTTGGTGGAAACCAAGGTTTCTTGTTTTTTTTAATTTTTTATCTATGCAAATTAAAGCACGATACATTCCATACGTTATTATTTGTCAACATCTCTCAAGCACATGCAAAAATGAGTGGAACCACATTCCACAATAGTTATGGTTGGTTCTATAGTTTTGTGCAATTTTCCATAGTGCTTGTAATGGTTCTACAACAACTTGGTCGTGTTAAATATTATATAAAAACTACCACTAAAATTCTAATCTCACTTATCAAATTTCTCCCACAATATAGTTAAGGGTGATTTTGATATAATTGCCCCATGGGTTCTTGAAATTGGAGGTTTCAAGGGAAGTTATTATAAAATCATCCCTGGTAGTTGCTAAATGTTGAGTTGGTTGGAATTTTGTTTAAAACCATTGCTACAAGACAATTTTCACTGGATTTTATGTGTATTTTGCCAAACATTATCGTTATTGATACATTTGAGGACGACCTTTATAAAATTGCACTTAAAAAAATTGGAAACCATTTGCAAATGACCATCATTACATGAAACCATTGTTAAAGGAATAATTTCTTGAATTTTTATTTTACTTTGTCTTATCAATTCATCAAATTCAAAATATCATCATCATCTTAAATCTTATTGGCTGAAACTACTCTATTTTATTTTCTTGAAAAATATATTATAATTCTTTTAAAACCATTTTAACTTTAAATTTTCCTTCCCTATCAACACGTATGGTAATTTTACTTAGCAATATAATAATATTCCAATAAGAAGCTTTTACCAACGAGTATGGTAATTTTACTAAGCAATATAATAATATTCCAATGAGATGTTTTTGTTACTATTTGCTGAGGCCTGGTATTATTCCATTCCTTCTTAGATAACTTTTTATGAGCATATTTACATGCTTTTGAATCAATTTAAAAATAGTATATTCCAATAAGATGTTTTTGTTACTATTTGTTGAGGCCTAGTATTATTTCATTCCTTCTAAGATAACTTTTTATGAGCATATTTACATGCTTTTGAATCAATTTAAACTAAAAGCATTGGATTAGATTAGTGAATACTAACATGAAGAGGTTGTTAGAAAATAAGAGATAGCCATATAATAAGGAGGAATGTATAAAGTTAGTTTCTATATAAAAGGAACAAATTGTAGGAACACTTAAGAAGAAACCAATAGACAATAGATTTTTGTTGCAATGTTTTGAGTTCAACATGAAGGTTAATATTTTTATTGGAAAAAAATGAAAACATGTAATCAATTCAAAGGAGTAATGGAAATGGAAATTATACATTAGGAAATAAGTTTGATTTAATCTACGTTCATCAATTATGGCAAGAGGTTCTCCAAGTTAACTTTAGATAGATCAAGTAGGATAGAGTTAAAACAAAACTAGTTGCAAACTTATTTCCTCTTTAAAATCCATTGTTAAAATGGATTAATGATAGTTTATTTTTTTGGTTAGATCTTTTTTATTTTATTTTTTTCCATGTTATTTTTTTCATTTCTTTTTATTGGTGTTATTTTCACTTATTATGAACTTTAATAGTGCTCTTTTGAACATGTTTGTGGTCAATTGAATCTAATCATAAAGTCTTACACTTTTATGAGACACTTAAAAAATTTCATATATTCTACTTGCCTATGTACACTTCATCCCTAACCTGAGACCATTTCTTTGATGTTGTCTCACTAGGTAACATCTCATCTCATCTTCCACACACCTATGTCTCCTAGTTGAATTGAAGGAAACCTTGGGTTTCACCATTTAAGATCGTCCAACAGTTCTTGAGAGATAATAATTGTTGATCATCACTAGATGATAATAAGTCTAATGATCATTTCTAACCATGATGCATTGTGGCACTATTGGATTCCTGATTAACCCCCAATTCAATGTTTTGACATGGATATTATGTTTGGAAAGCAAATCTCAATAATGACTCAATTGCAAATACACATTCATGTATGATCTTATGGTTAATAATTTCTTCATTCCCCACTTAATATTATTTACAATTTCCATTGGATAAATAGCACCTTGAATCTTTTCATTAAATAAACGCATCCATTTCCTACTCATTACTACATAACTACATGTAAAAGATACACAACCTTTAGATTTGGTAAGGAACATTATGGCAATCAAAGGGAATATCAAAATACCTCTTGTTGGTTCTTTTAAATAACTTTGGAAATGGAAGAAAATACCATGTATTTTGATGCTTCCTTCATTCCAAATCCTTATTGTTTGTGTTTTCGGGTCTCAAATGAATTAACAAATCAAGCGGAATTATTAGCGTAGATGAGAATAGAGGTCTTCTCTGGCTAATTATTACTTAAGGCATGGAAACCTCATCCTTGGGGCCTTATTTTCAATTTTCATTATTTTTATAGTTAAGATATTGATGGTTAATATGAAACCATTATATACTTCATAAGGGTCAATGCATGTTTTTGTCTGGTGATCTTGATATGAAAGCGATATTTAGACACAAAACTATATGAAAGCCCATAAATGGTTGCAAAAGATGGATACATTAGCATTGGTGTCATGTTGATGAATTTAAATCAATTTGGTCATTATAAACCAAAGTTCCATTGCAAAGCCTTTTGCAAACTTCAGTTCAATTCCCATTAAGATATAAGGAGATTATATGTATGATTGTTTGGCATACACAATATCAACAATATTTTTTTATTAGTCCATGTTTTGATTTTATGCACACCATCACCTAACGTGGTTTGGAATGGAAATCAAAGTGGATTATTATAATTGGTGTGAGAATGTTACATACCATTTCATTTTCATAAAATATAAAGATTGATATCTAACGTGTGTTAATTGGAAAAGGTATCCATTGTTAATTGATTTCATTTATGAAATTTAATATCATTTGAGTTTTTCCAATGAGTTAAATCATGTTTTTTGCAAGAGAGTGATGATGGGCGAGTTGGTGGAGGAATTGGGTGTACAAGGTGCTAGAACCTATTGATGGGTCCTAGATCCATGATTCAACAGTAGGAACCAAACCCACCACCGAGGCCCAATTAGACTCTGCAGCGTTTAATGGTGGAATGGTTCTCCAAATCTTGCAATCTGGCCAATTTATCGATGGGCTTTATGTTTTCTTGTGAAGGCTCTTCCTTCACTTTGGACTATCTCTTTTTATATTTTCTCTTGATTGGGACAGATATGAGATGTAAGCCGGTATAAACCAACTTGGTAACAAACAGAATTAATTTCTAAATACTGGGGAAGAGGTTGAACTTGGGATAACCCACTGCTCAAGCATGCAGACAACAATTATATACCACATGCCTAGTACTAATACATTAACCATGTGAGCATCCAATTATTGTCTGAGAAACTAATTATGAGAAAGAAAACACATATGCAATAAGATAATGGAAAGAAAAACAATTCATCTACCATAATCATTCATCACATGATAACATAACGATTCATCTTCATCATTAAATTAAAGAACATCAAAATATTGCACCAGATAACTTGACAATAGATTAAATAGCTTTTACTCATTACAGCATCATTCATGAAACGAGATAGGAAATAGTTCTTCTCCATGTCCAATCACATGCATTTGATGAAAATAACTTGTCTTTGGTCCAGAAGGACTTCTCAATTCATAGCAGCCTCAAAATAATTCTTAACAACTAGAAAGAAAGAGTTCTTGCAACAACCATCGACCTCTAACTAATTGGTCGATGTCTTTATTTATAATGTAAAATTCAACTGAAAATAACAGCTAAGTGCAGTTTAAGAAAAACAAAATTCTCCATGTGGCGTCATATTCTAACAGTTTCTTTAACAGTCAACCCGAGATATCACTTGAAAGGGTGACTTCTCTCATACTCAGACCAGCTGATAAACAGCTCTTCGCAAGTTTGGGCCCATGGAAATCTGTGTTGTTCCATCGGAGCTGCGTGTATTCCTTTGATGTCCATCGCATGCGTCTGGTACTTCGCTAGACTGGAGTTTAACTGATGTAGCACAGTTCGAGCTCTAATCGGATGGTCCATAAATCGTTGCACTTGCCCTGGTACTGTGTCAGTCATCTTCGTGATCTCTTCGACCCACAGTGAATCTTGCTTGGTATGCGACTTGACTATGTCGCACAAGTCGACAAATTTGTCGGGGTGTTGAACTCGGGGAGTCTGATATCCTTCATTGCTTTGTTGATTTTGCCCCAATGTTTCTCTCATATGACACACTACTCTTGAATTTATTGGTGTGAGTCCTGATACATCTTAGCCCAATACTCAGTTGATCGCTTCATGTGATTAAGGTTGTTTTTGCCTAACATCTGGATTCCATGTTCTTATTTGTCTCGGCCCTGCTGAACTGCATCAATGTATTCGAGTCTTTCTACTGCTTGTTGTGCCCTTTCATACCATCACTCCATATCCTTTCATGTTGCGAGTTCCATGAGAGTGTCCTCCTGGAGCTCAGCTACCTTCACTGTAAAAAGGTGTCATCCTTTTGTGAATTGGTTGTAAGCTTCTTCGGGGCCGCTGGGCTTTCTTCTGGGTTATCGATTGGGAGCCTTGGGTTCCTGATGAATTCTGGTCCATCCCGCATCTAATCCATTACCCGCAGGGCATGTTGATACATAAGTGCGCCCCTCTCCTATGCATCTTGAACCTCAAGGAAATTAATGTCTCGTACTGGGGATACCTGGGAAACTTCTTCTACTTCGATGGCTTCTTGAGGATCTTCCACCGCTTCGACCGGTTCAGATGCTATCCTTCCTTCTCTGGCCCTGAGGATTTCTTGAGACGATTGTCCCAAGTTCGTTGTTTTCTCCTCCCAACTCATGGCCTTGAACCTGGTTTCTTTAGGATCAGCCATCCTTGCCACCACCTCATCCCAATCTTGAGAATTTTCGGTGAAGAGTTCATCCTCAAACTGGTCATGGGCATAAGGCCAACAGGATGATACATGTGATGCATGTTTCAGTACCAGACCCTTGGGATCGTGCTTGTGAAAATGTCCAGTCTAGAATCAGAATTCCAATTGACTTAACCCTTCTTGCTTGGCCTACATGGTGTCCTTGACCATGTAGAAGCCAATATGAAACCCATAAGGTATGAAGGCCCGCTTCTTTCCCTTTACTAAAGTGGCATTGTAGCCTTGCAAAATGGTCTGATAACAAATTTCCCCTAATACTAGTCGATCGGGGACATATATAGGTAACAGATGGGGTGCCCCTGTGGCGCTGAAAACCGTGATGTAGGTCTCACGCTCATCTAGATACCAATGGCCTACTTTCAATACAACCTTTCTTACTGCATCCGACAACCTTGGGCACTCTTTCTTGAATAGCAAAGAATAAATGTGTGTGATAAACTGGTCACAGATGAGAGAATAGGATTTCTTGTACCTGTTCTCCCACAAGATGTTGAATTATACATGGACTGGGAGCTCAAAGGAGTGCCAGCTTAAGTTCATTCCAGCGAAGACGTTCTTGGCACAGACAACGTCTAGTAGATAAGAATCCATGTACAAGGAAGGGGTTTCTCCCTCTTTCGGCGTCTGAGCTTGTCGTATGCAAGTGCTTAGTTGTTTGGAGATGATTGCACCTCAGTTAAAACCTATTCCAGAAATGGCTATGGTATAAGCCAGAGGCATCCAAGCCTCTGAAAACCTGGTGCAGTCTTTCTCCCAGTGAAATCGGCAGAGGAGGGCCATTAGATAGATGTAAGGCTCTCTCATGTTGGTCGACGGGTACCAGCCAGAGGTCTGATTGGTGAACTTTTTATCCTCTCCCCGCCAGGATACCATAATCTTGTTGGTGTTGTGCTTCTGATAGAAACTCAAAACAAAATCAGTGTCCAAACGTTCCTTCGACTCCCTAAGCTTGTAGTAATTTTGAACTTCCACTAGGAGGAAAACCCCGACGCATCCACCATTTTCGTTGTTAATTAAACACCTCTATGAATCTGTGTGATCAATAAGCCATTTCAAGAGTTCGATGCAGGGGAATACTAGAGTCCTACTCGCCACCATGTGCAGATAAGCCTTGCGGACATTCGGGAGAACTTCATCGTCGAGTCTTCTCATATCAGGATCGTTGTGCGGGGTATACTCGAGGAGTTCCTCCAGCTTGATTTTCTTAAAACGTTCTTCCCAGCACGGGAATAATGTCTTGGTCCCAATGTTTGCCTCTGTGTCTCCAAAGGCCAGGGGCTAGACGAAAGCCTTCTTGGTGGCTATCTTGATGACGTTCATTGGCTTTGGAGCAAATTCCAATTGCCATGCAATCGTTGGGGAGGAACCTTCTCTCGCCTCTAGTTCTTGTATCCTTGGCACTCTTGGAGATTTCCTGGTGGTGGGTTTCTTCGGAGGCATTGTTCTTGCAACTGAAAACGATCCTTTAGGCATGTGTATAGAGTAACGTTGGATGAAAACATATGAAATGAAGCATAAAACATCCATAAGTCGGTACATACCTGTAACGCTTGCTAAAATTGTTGTTTAATACTCAATGGACCTTGGAATCTTTCTCTGGATCGCTCGTCTTGCTCCTCTGGGTGCTTCGGACGTCTTTGCACGCAAAATAAGCTTATTCACAATGACTCAAAAGAATATAACATGAGATATCATATCGGTCGTATCAACCAGTTAATACGAGTAATGGATGTAATTCAAGACGACCTACCACCAAATCTCTGAAAATAAATTCTACGTGGGTTGAAAGTGGGGGCACGGAGGGAGATGCATTAGATCGGCATGCTCAAACGACCATTTTGATTTGCGCATGAATTAGCAACTAATGCGTGATCCTAGAATTAATTAACCTTTTAAATGTGTCGTATCTAGCGTATCTTAGGGCTAAAACGTCCCATCACATCGTATTTCTCAGTGGACAGATCAGGAATTGGTGATATCCTTGTGTATGTTTCCGTTGGTATCCTCCTGAGAAAATTTCCGACGCCAACGAGTTTTGATGCACGATGTTGATGTGGCAGAACTGGTTCAAGGTGCAACGTGGATCTCGGGAGATAGTAACGACCTCAAGGAAAACTCGATTGTAAGTCTAGTCACTCAGGTAATGACAGGTGGCAACTAAGGATAGGTAGTTTGACCATACATCTCAGTCGGGATCGGTTTTTTTTAACAGAACACTTGTGTATTAAAATAAGCCTGGGATTTCTGATGCTGAAAGTTATCAGGGATCGGTGATCAGGGATAGTTCAAGTGCATAGTTTCTTTGTGGGTTATCATCTTTATAAATCCCCGATGCCAAAAACATTTTGGAAGTCGACGATCGGGGACATCATTCCTTTACTCGTGCGACGCTAATTCTTTTTGTTCCTTCCCGACACCGATGAGGATCAATCGTCGACGATATTCTTGCATTGGCGCCTGTTGCGTAATAAACTCTCGTCTTTCGATGCAGATGAATATCGGGGATCGGCTACTTTGGTCTTCTCGAGCATTTTTTTTTCACCTCTAATCCTTCCCGATGTCGAACTTCTTAAGCGCATCAGGGAAAAGTTTTGATTGTTGATTGCGTAAGTAAATGTTAGTCCTTGTTAAGTCATGATGATTTTCGCATGCCCGAGCAACTTTGAAAGACTTAAAATAAAAAATAGAAGACAAGCAAAGGCAACATTTTCATACTGAGATCAAATTAGACATTGCAAGAGATCAAGTGGTACCCAAAAAGTAAAATTTTACACAGGATTTTTAGGGTGTGTTGAGTGCTCAACAGAACCTCAAGATAGACAAAGAACAAGGTGACAAGAATTCTCAATGATTGATCCAAGGATCATAATTTCTTAAGTGTATCACCCCATGCTTGGAGTTACAAACCCAATATTATATATCCATCAACCTTGAATGCATGGTCAGAGGAGAAAAATGGTTTATTGCATTCTAGGTATGAATCTAAAAACACATTGAATGACGCTTGTCAAGAGATTGATTTCCTTTGTAATTGTGTTATCAGTTGGTGTGATTGTTTTTCTGGTTCTAGTTTTGTTGGCTCTATGTTGGRTTTGAAGCTACTGAGTTATGTCCCATCCTCATATTTGGAGGTGGTAGGGCTTCGGTCTCAAGAGGGATCAAGAAAGTATYGATGTGTTTTCTTGTCATCCATCAACTAGAGTGATTTAGATTCATACTTAATCAAGTGGAGACCAAATTTTAAAATTTGGAAAGTGTCGGATGACTGTCACCTATTGATYRTGAAGACACAACAAGTATTTAAGAATTTAAAATCAATTTATGATGTGGCAGTTCTTCTTCACGCAAGGCCAACGGGGATGGTTCATCTTTTGAACAAAAGAGAAGAAAATAAAAGGGTATAAAAAAAATGAAATTGTGTGTTCATCCTTTCATTGAATATCCCTATGTGTCATCTTCATCCAACATTTTACGAAATAAAAAACAAAGTTCATATGCCCAAAATATTGCCAATTTTCTCACATGTTCTACATTTCTACAACCTCTATTTTTCCCTTTGCATTCCTCAAGTTGTACCCCTTAACTCCCCAACACTTAGTCATTTTCATGATTTTCCTTATTTCTCTACATTTTTGTTATTTTTGTTTCTCTGCATTTTATTATTTTAATTTCTCCCACGTTTTATTATTTTTATACTAAGTCTTACCACCCCCGCATTTCTCTCCTCCCTCTATTTACTAAGTTTTACCATTATTTTTATTTCTCCCACATTTTATTATTTTTATACTAAGTTTACCACCCCCGCATTTCTCTCCTCCCTATCTTTACTATGTTTCTTCCTATCTTTACTAAGTTTTACCATTATTTTTATTTCTCCCACGTTTTATTATTTTTATACTAAATTTACCACCCTCGCATTTCTCTCCTCCCTATCTTTACTAAGTTTTACCGCTTACCCGCAAACCCCCACATTTATATACTCCCTATATTTACTAAGTTAACCAAACCCCTACACTCACATACCCCTATCACATCTAAGTATACCATCCTAATGTGGGAGGCGAAAACCATCATAAAGATATCTTGCATGCCAGCAACTCGCAAATCGACATACTCTCACACCCGTATATGCTCAAATTGCACTTGCATTTCCGCAATCCCCGCAAATCGACATACTCTCGCACCTACATACTCGTAATCCTCAAATTGTACCCTCATTTCTACAATCCACTAATTACACCCGCATTGACCAAACCCTTATGTACCCACAAATTGCACCCGCATTTCCGCGTCACTCCAATTGCACCTGCATTTTTGCATCACTCAAATTGCACCTTCATTTCCCTATCTTCCCACATCATTTATTATTATTATTACTCCTCATTCCTCTATCTCCATGCATGTATGATTTTTAATTATCATTCCTCATTCCCTCTTTCTCCGCGACGAACTAATTCTTCTTCACATTATCCTTAACACTTAGAACTATGCATTCTCATATCCTAAGTTTCTCACCCCTTTTCTTTGGCACGTCTCCCAATGACACATGGTAGCTAAATGGACCTATCATTGGGTGACACTTGGATGGTATGGGTTGGACATGGATTACTAAGCAATGACTTGCCATGATGACTGGGTGATGAGATGGCAACCAAAAACTACATTACACACAAGCTATGCAAGGTTCCATGGCTCTCTCTACTTCACACACAAGTAAATATTGGATGYCATTTTTCCTATAAACATGATATGATAACCCTCCCACAATGCATGTGGGATAAATAGGKTGGACTTACAAAATCAAGGGCCAATAATTCACATGAATAATAGATCAACGATGATTGATTCCCTGCCTTCTAGAGGCTATAACTTTTGATTCTAATATCCAAATTGAGAAAACAAGAGCTCGTTGGAAGAACTACTCTCCAAGGAAGAATCTGAGAGGTATGGAGATATTGGAACTAGAAACAGTCTAGACTAAAAGTAAGAAAGAAGATATAGGGATTCAAGTGACCTCAAATGGCCTTTGAACAGGATGTTGATAGAAGATGCCCAAAACCTAGACACTGGACAATTCAAATAACCTAACCAGGATGCAATCAACAATAACAAGGACAACAAGGCAATTCCAGGTAAAACACAATAGTATCACTCTATGAATAAAATTATTTCCTAGGAAAAAATTGTCTTTGGAACATAGGGAAATGAGGTTGGATCCAAAGAACCAGAATCCTTGCGTGATTTCCTACCCAGTTTGTTTGGTAGAAAAAACCCCGACCCATCGCCTCTCATACCTATTCTTGGAATCATAGAGGGTGTGGATGTCATACAATATCCAAAAGGTTCCACTATAAACCCTAATACATACTACTCTTTGGATGACAAGGGAACACAGGACTTCAATCCCTTAGAACCAGTGAAGTACAATTTAACACCTATAAGCAAATGCACGCTTGATTTTCGAGGAAAGGTGGTGGGGGGATTAGGATTTTTTGAAGAGAATACCCAAATCCAATCAAAGCGGAAGGAAATGTTTCATGTCTATGGCTTGAAAACAAACATCCTTAGAAGTCAGGTGTGGGAAACAATTATTCTTAATTATGGCTCTTAGAGAATATGCCCCTTTCGAGGGTTCCAAATTATTTTTCTAAGCCTCGATTGTAGAGGGATGGCTAACCCCTCAAAGAATTTGGTTGTAAATATATTAGTTCAAAATATCAAACCTTATATTATTTTGTTTCAAGAGACAATGACAGATAGGGATAAAATCACTCTAGAACTCTTTAAATTGTTAAGGATGGGACTTTTGTTTTATCATGCCATTGGGAGATCTAGTGGGAATGTGACTACATGGAATAAATGATCCTTCACTCTCACTAATTCTTGGGCCTTTCCTATAAGAATAAGGACCTAATTTTTCTCTTTGGACCTAGGGAAAGATATCACAATGTTGAATGTTTATGGTCCTTATATGAGCAGGATGGACTACTGGTATAGATTTTTCAAAATGGACTAGTTGTGATAGAGGGGGACTTGAGTTTCACCCTAGGAGCATCAAAGGTCTAGGGCCTAGTTTCTCAACTAGACCCTCTCTCTAGAAGTTTTATTAGAAAATTGGAAGAAACTAGTCATTTGGATATTGAACCATCCAAGCTATCTCCCGCTTGGTGTAAGAAGAGAGTTGGTGAAGCCAAACTTTCTAAGAGGCTCGTCAAGTTTTTAATTCTAAAACCTTCCTTAATGAAATCATTAGGATCAAAAAATGGGTCACCACTGGAGGGAACTCTAGCCATAATCTTATGGTGTTAGAAGTAGCTCCTACAATAGAGAAACCTACCATTCCCTTTAAACTAAATCCAGAATGGATGAAGATGGAGGAATTTCTGGGGAAAATCAAAGTTATTTGGAAACCTTTTAATGGTAATTTAAGATAATTTGTTCCACTTCAATTCCAACAAAATTTCAAAGAGGCAAAAAAGGTAGCTATGAATTGGGAAAGGGACAAAAAGATGAAAGATGATAGGGTTTTTAGAGAAGTAAAGGAAGCCTTGGAGGTGCTCTACAATAGGGAAAGTTTTGGGTTTATGAATGAGGAACAAAATTTTGAAGTCAAGGTACTAGAAGATAAAATGAGGCACATTCTTTTGGAAAAAGAAAAAGAATGGAGACTCGTGAGAAGGGAATTAGGGTTATGGGTCAAGAATGAGAATATAAAATTTTATAATAGGTATGCCAATTGTAGAAAGAATATAAATTTTATTTGGAAAATTGATAAGACATATGGTACCTAGGCTACAAATTTTAAAGACATGGATTTTGAAGGAGTAAAACATGTTTCCTCCCTCTTCAAGGAAGACACACATGCTACAATATCATAAGTGATTAGGTCGTCAAACTTCTTCCCTAGTTTTGTCAATGATGAGGATAATCAGTCCCTAATCAAGGAGGTTAGGTAAGAAGAATTGTATAAAACATTGTAGATATTTCAAAAGGAAAAAAGTCTTAGGCTTGACATGTGGAATTCTTCTTGGGTTGTTACAATTTTATAGAGGAATATTTACGAAGAGTGGAGGAGACAACAAGAACTCAAGGAAAAATGATGGGAGCCTTCAATACAACATTCCTAACATTGATTCCTAAAGAATATAATCCTACAACCTTTGAGAAGTTTAGACCCATCTCATTATGCAATTGCATATACAAAACTATCTCAAAGGTAATTGCTAGGAGATTGAAAAGTGTTCTCTCAAATATAATATCTAGAGAACAATTTTGGTTCTTAGAGGGAAGGAAAATTCATGAGGCAGTTAGGGTTGCCCAATAATGCATACATTAAATAAAGGTCACAAACCAAAGACCGATGGTGATGAAAGTGGACTTGTCCAACACTTATGACAGGTAAAGTTGGATTTACATAAGGCTAATTCAAATACATTTAGGCTTTTCTAGAAATTTGTTGTCTAGATAATGAGTTGCATTTCCTCAATATATTTTGTTGTATTATTAAATGGAGTAGTATCCCCTTTATTCATACCAGGGAGGGGCCACAAACAAGGATGTTTCCTATTCCCCGTTATCTTTATTTTCGTAGTTGAATACTTAAGCAGGCTACTTAAAGAAGTAGAAAGAAATGGTAGTATAAAAGGGTTACCTTTTGGAGTATCATGCAATATCAAACATCTATTGTCTATCAACGATATATTCATATTGATTTTTTTAAGGCACCAGAAGGGTCATTGAGAAATTCAAGGGTATCCTCGATTTATTTTGTAAATCAATCAGAATGGTCATTAATATGGAAAAATATATGATGACTTTATGAGGGATATCTAAGAAATAAAAAAAAACTTTATTATTCAGCTATTTCCCTATAAGATGATTGATCTAGAACAAGATATAAAATTTCTAGGTTTATTTTTTAATCTAAATCAATATAAAAAATGTGATTGGAAATGGGTGATCGCTAAAGCGGAGAAGAAAATAAACAACTGATGCAATAGATGGTTGTCCAAGGGGGGTCATTTGGTTTTGGTCAAAGAATTTTTGGAAGCGATTCTAGTCTACTGGATATCGCTTGCTTGGGTCCCAAAAGGTGTTTTGGAAACCATTAGGAAACTTTGCTACAATTTTATTTGATCTAGAGACCAAAAAAATAAAGGACTGGTGTTGGCCTCTTGGAAAAATATTGCATTATCAAAAGCCATTGAAGGATGGGACCCCAAAAATCCCTTACTCTTTTCAAAGTCTCTTGCTGCAAAAAATACATGGAGTCTAATTCAAGGAATATGTTTGTGGGTTTAGGTGGTAAGAGATAAGTATATATCTCGTAATACATGGAGGATTGGATCAGAAATTCCCTCAAACAACAAAATAATGCCTCAATAATATGGAAATTTGTTATATATGCTTTACATCTAGTTGGGAACTAGTTGATTTGGCAAATTGGAACAAGGGATAATGTACAAATTTGTCCCAACGCTTGGATACAGAGCAAAGATATGCACAAACTTATTTTTCAAATGATTCAGGAGTTAAGGAATAAACATTGCTTTAATCTTAGACAAGTTGCAAACTGAGCAAGCTCCACTACTTGGCACCAGCAGTGGTTATCATGGGAAGAAATTGGTTTGGGGGTAGAGTATGTAGAAGAATGGAAAAGATACACAAATCCCCTTATAGGAAGCAATGTTATGCTTAAGGAAGAAGATGATCAATTGATTTGGTCATTGAATCTAGTTGGAGCATATGTTCCCAAAATAGGCTACAAAGAACTAGTAGAAGAAGAGAAGACCAACATAACTAGTGGTGGAAAATTATATGGAAATTAAAATGCCCATCTAAAAACAAGATCTTTATGCAGTTGAGCCTACACAATAAGGCTCTTGCATGGGATGTTTTTCAAAAGATGAGTTTTATAGGGCCAAGATGGTGTTGTAAATGTCACCAAACAAAAGAAAATATGGTTCATCTCATGTTGGAATGTCCATACTCCAAGGAGGTATGGAAAGAAGATGAAATATTAATAGGGATTGAGAATCTCTGGGAAGGAGGAAGTCTTGAAGAGGCCTTCATATTTTGGTGTAACAGAAAGGAGACTTCCAAGTTCAAAGAACTTCCACTTAATAGCTTGCTAGAAATCTAAAGTTGTTTGAAGACAAAGAGACACTTCCCCTCAAATGTATTGTCTGGTACTTAAATATTTTAAATTCCTACCCATGGGTGTAAGAAATATCTATCTCTAATATGCAAGGTGAAGTCGCAATAAATAAGAATATCCCATTGGATTTTTTTTTATGGTGCATAATAGGGGATTCCTTCTAAGGGAGGTTCACGAGGAATTCTCTACTTATCTTTAGATCACAATAATTCTTTTAAATCTGGAATTGGTCAATAAACTAACAACTTATATGAATCGATGGCTTTGAAATTGGTACTGAAACTAGCACAAGAATTTGGTATAACCCAATTATAATTTTTTGGAGACTCAAAGTTGATTATCCAATGGATGTGCAAAGAAATTGTTTTCAGTAATTTTGCATTACAACACTTGTATGATGAAGTTCCCAATATACTGGCATATTTGTCATATATATATTTATCTCAGATTTATAGGGATGGGAACAATGTTGCAAATGGGCTCTCAAAAGTTAGAGTTGGGTGGAACAAAGAACCTAGATTATTTTAGTAATCCAAAATGGACATGTTGCAAAATATAATCATGTACCATGGACCTAACTTTATCCATTACAATTTCTATCTCGGTTTCTATATAATGATGGACTTTCATAGATCTCTGCATGAATGTTAAATGTACTTTTTTAAATGTCATTTTGGTTCTTTTTGAAGAGGCTACTAATGTAATTGAACAGGAACAAATTTTGTTTTTTTTGAGATGATATATTAGACACAAGAATGTCTTGTAAACAGATTAAAATCACTTATGAATGCCATGGGAATCTGACAATGTGTTTTTGTTATATTAATAAAAATACAGATTTTTTTCTTTGTAAAAAACATGATGATGGGCATACTTCCACCATCTAATATATTTGTATATTCTTTTGATTTCCAACACCTTACTCATCATCATCATTATTATTATTATTATTATAGAAACCTTTGAACTTGTAGACTCTTATATGTGTGGCATTATTAGGAGGAGATATATGCATTATAGAAATTTGCATCATCTCACCACCTGAATCATGTACATAGAAAACAATCTTTGGCTATAGACCCTTGTGTTAATTTTCAATAACCAAATTATCGTTGCATATCAATCACAAAGTAACTAACTGACTTTTTTTGAAATGCAGAGTTGTGAAGAAAGAAAGGGGGAGAACATAAATGTATGACATTAATATTCATATTTCATATCTTGTGGTTCAAATAATTTATGCATAGCTTGTGATAGTGGGGAAACTATAGAGCAATAAATTTGTGAATGAAAGCTCCGTTAGCGTGTATGAGAGGTATAATGTTTTTGTATTTATTACTTGTGTTGCTTCTATCTAATTTGTATGTGTAGACCTATGAAGTTAGTTGAAAGATTATGGTGACATTTCTCTCACCTTTAAATTCCCACCCCCATTTGTTACTTAAATGAATTGAATTTTCTCCGGTTGTGTGGCCATTGAAGGCTCGCTTGACATAATATTGTTATAGAAATATCATGCCAAGTTGACTTAATTAATCACCTTCATCTTTGGCAATACGAGGCCATTTTTTTTTAATGAAAAAGGAATTTTATCTACAATCTTTACTATACACCCGCGTGATCTTTTTTTAAATCCTTATTTTATCATTATTGTCTCTATATTAAGGGAATACAAATTCATTTTCTAATTTATGTATATAAGTTTTTACATTTTTACGAATGTGTTCAGGTACATTCTATGTTGTTATTTAAAAGGCAATGTATGTATATTTGGTATTTGTATAACTACATTTTATGTTTTTTACTTCTCTTGCTCTACTATTTAATGATTTCTCTACTTTGTCTAGTATCTAAATTAGTTCATTTACTAATTTAATTTTTATTTTTATTTTAAATTTATTACTTAAACTATATTTATTAATCTTTAATTTTTATTTTTATTTTAAATTTATTACTTAAACTATATTTATTAATCTTTAATTTTTATTTCCATATTTTAATTTTGATTCATTTTTGTTTGTTTGAAAAATCATAAATTTAAAATATTAAAAAATGAAAATAAGAAATTCATAAAATAGTGTTCCACAATAAAAGAAAAACAATGCAAAATCATATAAGATTTATGTATGGACACTTGTGACATAATCAAAGAGAATTAAACACCATTTCACGTTAATCAACTTTTAGGCATGCAATCAAAGGGTCTACAACTTAGTGTGTTTTTATACTCATTGTGTTTCTCAATAGAACTAGTCTCAGACTCTTTAAGTATTAATGAGCATTTGTGTTATAGCCTTAACTTCCACCCTATAGGCTATAGAGGAAGCCATCAAAGGCTAGAGGCAAGAATACATCTGTTGCCTAAGGTTTGAACCATTTTAGAGCCCTTTTTGGCATCCTCGTGGGACACCTAGTAGACAACAAGCGAGGCCTCGTTGGTCACTAGTGGCTCAATAAGCGAGACACTGCTAAACTTCTAGAATCGGGGAGTTACGAGGTGATAGGCGATGGATGATTTGGATCTTCATGGCAAAGGCCTAGGAACTCACATCATTCGAGTCTCTAGTGGCATCTATAAGATCTAGAATCCTCTCCCAATCCTCCTCCAAGAGCTATATAACAAAGGCAAGCCTTGGGCAAGAAAATGAATTGAATGGTATCATTAAGTTGTCCAACTACAGGGGTTTCCATCATCACAACCAAGAGTCAGTGAGCCTATCCTAACCAAGAAGCTGCAAGGAGAGGCAAGGAGTAAGGAATCAAAGCAGGATGCATCTTCATCAAGTTCAGGTATGACTTGGTATGTATTCTCCATGTTTTATTAATAGATCATTTGGTTTTCCCCTCCAATCACTTGTGTCCATTTGATGAATTTTAGATCTGACTCATTCCTTTATAGATCTTATTAGAATTAGATTGGACCTAGGATTTTAATCCTAAGTAGAGAAGAAGAGAAGTTTTTTCTTGTCCTTTGTATACAGGAAGAAGGTTGTGGAGCTTGGAGTTGGAGTTCCAGAACTGCAACAGCCAAGAAATACGAAGGACCACCTCAAGAAAGGTATGCAAATCCTCCCCACTCTTTAGGATAATTATGAATCTATCTGTTTGAGTCTATATCTAGGAAAACCACAAGGAATCGACCCCCTTTATGTCTAGGATTACTTGGCTAATCCTAGGGATATTTTGTTGTGTATTCAGCAAGATCCATGTGAGAAAAAATCCCATAACAATTTGGTTTAATTGTAAGAGATTTTTTTTTTTTTAGTTCTAATTTACAAAAGGTAAATAACTAAATCAATGTTTTTTAATTCACGAAAGTATTAAGTCCACACTTACATTATAGGGAATACAATAATAATTAATAAAATGAGGGACACAACCCTTCACCTTCATGATTATTTAATGCATATAAGTATATTATCACAAGGTTCATTGTATAATCATCTCATTCATGCATTATCAATTATATGAATATTCATATCCAATTCTTTGTCCATATTATGTTGGATATTTCATAAATGAATTATTTTTCATTACATTGGTATAAGAGACCATTCTATGGCACTTCCATTGATTATGGATTTTAGACACACATAATTATGAATTGATTATGGATCTTTGATCACAATGTTTCCTATAGTTATTTGTTTTTAAACAAAACCTATAAAAGAATAAATAACATAGTACAGGTGTGTTGCACAATCAAATAGAAAATAATTATGGTGCCAATAATTCATGAAGTTCATTGCATGATCATTCATAATCATAATGTTTAGAGGAAAACTAAAACATAAAGTGCATATGTAGACAACCGAATAATTATGGGTTAATAAAATTAGAACCCAAATTAGTATAAGTCAAAGCAGTATAAGCAGCATTGCTCATCTACATAAAAAAATTCATGGTCGTTAAAGGTGTTGCACATCCAAATTAATTTCTATGACAAATCGTCAAGCTACACATCACCATGAGAAATCATCATGGGAAGTATGTGTTATGGTTGACGTAGGCACAAAAAACACCATCATCGAGGTTACACCCTGCTAAATTTTTAAACCGAAACATGTGTTGCATCTTGGAATTATAGGCAAGTGGCATAATACTTTTATGGGACACTTTTTTTCTTTACATCAAAGTAGTAGAGACTTGTTTTATATTTTGGACACACAAACTTATCTATATGTCATCCTTTTGGACACACTCCAATTAGTCAACAATTTTCTAGAATATTTACATGCACTGGGAAGTACTTTGTTCAATGGCAACAATTTATCCTGCAACAAGCTAAACACAATTAACATCTATGTGTGCTCCATAGGACCTATGAGGTTTACAACAATGGTAAGGGGAGAAAAGTCCAACAATAAGAGGGATTCCATCACAATACGTCGTCTATGGTACTTTATCCCTTTGCATTTGGAACAACCATACACCACAAATGCGTCATAGTAAAGTTGCAAAGGAACAACTCCATTCACCTCTGAATTCCTTGCTCTACTTGAAGATGTCATGTCATAATTTGCAAGAAAAAAGTTGATCTTGGGGCACATTAGGTATTGATTGGGGTATGTTGCACATATATCTTACAATTACAATGGTTTGACATTTGTTTCCAATCCAAGGATGAATTGTATTAGGATAGGAGATGCAAAATTGTCACTAGTTTTGTGCAAATCATGTACATATATACAACAATATTTATCACATAATTGGTCATCATAAAAAACCTTATCTTAAATTCATAAATTGTTCTTAATTTAATAATTGGCATAATTCCTTCTAACACATTGCATTTAAGTACCACAAGAGGTTGTTGACATCAAAAAGACTTTTAATAAAAATGTGATTTATTCACAATAAGACATTTGTGAAATTTAGGTTATTGTTAGATGAAATTACTGAGCTAGACTCTAAATCAGATGAAGACAAATTACATGTAGAACCCACCATTGTTTATACAATCTAGCAACAATATTGAAAACTGGTTAATTAAAATAATAAAAAGGAATTATTATACAGGAAAGGGTTTACAACCCTAAGGGATTAGGGTTATAAGGATTGAGGGTTGAGGCTAGGGTTTAAAGCAATTAGGGTGTGATGGTTAAGATGTTGTGGTGATTAAGATGGAATTTATTAAAAAAATATTGCAATGGATGTGAAGATACTACCACAACAATGAAGAGTTGCATTACTAATTATAATCGTAGTTGACTTTGTTCACTAGAAAAATTAGTAATTATGTTAGTTGGATTAATATTAGTAATTATAATTAATTGCTAATTAAATGATGAGAAGAATGGTATGTGAATTATGAATGAGATGAGAATGATGCCACAACTGTACTGTATTCAATTTTAGGATACAATGAGATGGGTACAAAACTCATTGTGCTTGGGCACACATCAAAGTTTTGGCCTCAAATCAAATCAAATTCAAGTCGGAAAATTGATTACGATCTTACAAAGCCAAAGTGTTGTAAGAGCATTCTTATTTTTTTGCCCATTGATGGTAAATATCATCGCTAGTGATGATGTATCAATTTGTCATGTGTGTGTGTGTGTGTGTGTGTGTGTGTGTGTGTGTGTGTCCAAGGAAATGCTCATACGGAAACACCCAAGAACTTCCCCACATTTTGTGGAAGGTACCCAATGTAAACCCATCAATGTTAATTATGGCACCTAACCCAAAAAGAACATCGAGCAAGACACACAACAAAGGAAACTAGCTTGAGTGATCAACCTTGAGACCTCTTGCATGAAGCTCAAAGCAATCAACCAATCAAGCTAT
>SNQJ01S0019373.1:79449-104722 GCA_010110895.2 Picea sitchensis
CTTCCAATTGAGCATGCAGTTGCTCAGGGTCCTCATGAGGCACTTCCAAATGAGCATGCAACTCCTCCACCTGAGCAGGGAGCTCCTCCCGGGATGGCATGGAATCTGAAGGTGGCGAGGGGGCTGAGTGAGACGGGCTCGTCAGGCTGACCAAGGCTGGCTAAAAAGACAAGGCCATATCCGGGATTGGGCCTGAAGTATAACCCAAAGAATTTCCTTGGAGGTCGAACCACTCCACGTGACATGTCCATGGCGAGGACAAAGGTGAGAGACCACTCTGGTTTGGGAAGGAATGGACGGATGAAGGGGGTGAGGAGTTGGGCGATGGAACAGGGATAGGCAGATGTCGGCAGGCAATGGCCACCTTGTTTTGGGACCAGAGAGGTCCTCTCTTCGACTTCCCGCGGAGCCGAGGTATGGCGAACTGTGAATGAAGGTGAGGCAGAGACGAGGAAGGGCAGGCGAGAGTGAACAACATGTAAGCTGGCAGAGAACAAACACATAGGAGGGGAGAGACARAATGGTGTGAAGGTCGTCGGGGAGGAATGCCATAAAAGGAGAGCTGGAGGAGGAGTTCCCAMGCGCAGCGAGGTGACGGTCTGCAAGAATCCTCCATCGCTCAAATGAAAGCACCAGAGGGGACACACTCGCAGTAATGAAGGTGATGAAGTCGCAGTAATGTAGGTGACAAAATAGCATCAAGGGGGAATTAAATAGAGGGAGGGGGGCAACAAGCGCTAGTCATGTGGTCTATGGAGAGGTGGCAGTCTCCGTCGTCTCTCATCAACGCATGGACCCGATTGACACCCCCATCCGAGGCACTAGAGCCACCATTAATTGAAAATGGAAATATGTTTTTTCAATTAATAAGTTAATTACATTTTCAATTTAATAATATTAAAATAATTTTAAATTTATTAATAAACCAAAAAATAGATATTAAAAAATGTAATTAAAATAAAACATAGTTATATTAATTAATTTATAAAATTCAAATTAAATTAATTAAAAACTAAATTCATTCTTAACTAATCATACATCTAATTAAATTATATTAATTTTAATACATACTAAAATATAATTAACATAATTTCAAATTAATGTCATAAAAATAAAAACATGTAATCATGTTAGCATAAGTTAATAAATCACAACATCTATCCATAAAGAAGAGCAGATTTCTTTTTGGACAAGATACCAAGAGGAACTCTTATGTATGAGAACTCTACATTCTATTTAAAATATTAAAATAAAGTTAATTTTTTTATTTAATAATCTATTAAAAATTGTTAAATATCAATAAAAAAATATTTTTAAATAAAATTTAAATAATCTCAATTCTATTTCATTATATTTAAAAATATTAATATATTTTATGTTTTAAAATAAAGTTAATTTTTTTATTTAACAATTCATTAAAAATTGTTAAATATCAATAAATAAAATATTTTTAAATAAAATTTAAATTCTATTTCATTATATTTAAAAACATTAATATATTTTATGTTTTAATGTAAAAATTATGTATCACATTTTTGTATGATATATATAATTTNACAATAATATATTTCTGTTTTTTGTTTTGGATTTCTTATGCTTCATATCATACTCTACTTTCTTAAAATCACAATTTTAAAATACATAGAACTACTATGTTAAAATATCTTTAAGAGGCATGTATAAACAACTTTGCTGTTAATTTTACTTCTTCTTGTTGTTGTTGATTGTATTAATATAAGATTAATTTTTTGGATTATCTATGTAGAGTAAGTTAATTAAACCTAACCCATATCCATAAGGATTTGTCATAATTGACCAATTTTCTCATTATTGTAAATATTCATCTTAGCACTCATTACATGAGTAATGCTCACAAGAGTGGAGATGTATGATTGAAACTAGCAAAATGAATTGCATGGCCTCAATCGTCACTTCTCTGGGCCTCTAGCAAGAACTAGGTCTTCCAGAGAATGTCGCCCACCCCAAAACCCCTTTGGTTCAAGCACACTTAACTATAGAGTGTTTCTCCATAGTTAAAGCCCACTTAGCATGCTATCTCATTTGCAAAACCTTAGCAAGTATTGTTTCTTATGAACTATTCATTTAGAACTCCATTGACTCTGTATTTAAGCATCGAGGGGCTTTCGTAGTTCACCATATGAGATATAATTGTGGGGATCATCTTTGTAGAGTAAGTCATTAATCCATGGCCCATATCCATGAGCATTAGTCACAGTTGAACCATTTTTTTCATGATTGCGAATAGTCAACTTAGCACTCTTGCATCAAGTAATGGTCACAAGTGTGAAGAGGTAGCATTGAAACTAGTGAAATGAATTGCATAGTCTCAATCATCACCTTTATGACTTGCACCCAATAACCAAGCTTTCTTGGGTTTGTTGGTCACCCATCCCAATACTCTAGCTCAAACATGCTTAACCATGGAGTTTCCCCAATAGTTAAACATACTTAGCTTGCTACTCTATTTGCAAAATTTTACCAAGTATTATGCATTAATATAATTAAGTAATTAATTATTAATTAAACAATAACAATTAATAATTTACATATAAGTGATGCAAATGATAAAACCACTGATGCAAACGATTACACGGGATAAAACTTTCAACACAAAAGATGGCACAAAGCATATGTTTTTTTCATTTTACATACCACAAAGTAATGTAAAAAACACAGTGATTATCGTTTTTCTAAGTAAAACCTCCCGATGAAACCCTCAATGATTTCCCCGCATTATATAGATGGTACCCAATGTGAATCTGTTGACATTATTTATGACGTATATCCCAACACAAACATCTAGTGAGACACAACAAAGGTAGACAACTCAAGGAATTGACCCAAAACCTCTTACATGACGCTCAAAGCACTCAACTAGTGAAGCTAGTCCATCAGGGTAACGTAAAGTTATTATGACAATGCAATGTGCAATGCCAACAACATAATGCACGACACAGTGCACACAAGAATGATGCAAAACACGATGCAACATGGTTTGATCCACATGTTGTGTCACAACTTGTGGGGAAAATTATCACACAAATAAAAGTTGATGACACAAAACACGATGCAAATGATGACATTGAAGAGACATAATTATTGGCATGCATCAATTTTTGTGACAAAGTACGACACAACGATGCAATTGATGATGTCCCTAAACCCGTCACAATTTGCATAGTGAAAACAAACAAAAAAAACACACTACTTAGCAACATTAATTGCCATTTCATAGCACCTTCTTAAACATCTAGAGAATTTCCAATTATTAACATGCTAAACAAGTGTTTGAGCAATATTTTTTTTTACTGAAGCTGGTGAAWTTGTATTAAAGTAAAATACAAAGAGTTCCAAAAAGACCAGAGAGTGCAGAGAGGAATCCCCGATGGCATAGACCAGTTGCACATGATGTTCAAAACATTATGGACTTACATGCATACCCAGATTCTGAGTGATTGACAGTGAAGACTGTAAAAAGTTCCTAAACAAAACCAAAAAAGACTCTGCATGACTCTTCAGAAGGGGGGTTGGCCTTTTCATCCATGGTGGCCCCGTCTGACGAAGGTGGCAGAGAGTTGAGGTTGGGGAGAGCTGACCGAGCATGAGAAGATCCAACTTCAGAGACGACCGTATCTTCCTCGTTGTTTCATTGAAGTGTTGAACGAGCCTACACATTGTTCAGTTGGAGACAAATTGCATTTCCTTCATCCTGGAGAGCTTGTATCGATTGTTGGAGTTGAAGTGAAAGTCCCACACTGCCAAGACTTAAGTCGAGAGATTATTGAGTGGTTCACGAATTGTCTGCACAAAATTCCTTGGGTCTTCTATGTCATATTCCATTCGATCCAATCTCGAGCTCATGCTTTTGCGGTTGCTAGCCATGCCTAAGGGGATGACCGGAGACAAAGGAGGAGGGAGCTTGGCACCACACAGAATGGGAAGAATGACGAGCATGGGAGGATCCAATTTGAATTTGAAGTGGAGGCTGAGAAAGCGATGACGCGGGTTGTTCTGACGAAAGGACAAAACCGTTGGTGCCCAATCTTTGCAATATTAAAACTTGGATTGGCTTGTATTCATTTGCTTTATGAAAAGAATTCAACATAACCAACCTTTCTTATATCTTCCACATTGAGGCAAGTTACTTTGTAACGGTTATCAAATATGGATCAAGGAATCTCAACGAATGCAAAAGGCAATTTTATTTTTAAAGAATAAAGGTTTCGTGGAAATCTAATTAAACAAAAATATGTTTGCAGCCACGGGTGTAGTTTAGTGGCACGCAGCAAAGTGATCGGGCTTGTATTAATGCAAAGACCAATATTCAAAAACAATCATTAATGCAAAGACCAATATTCAAAACCCTTTGAGTGGGTGCTGATGAGACACACAAATGTCAGAACTTTCATATATCACATGTTTCAAATGCGGGAGTATCATTTCATGGTACGCAGAACAAACCCAAGACGAAAAGTAATGTAACATTTTAGAGATTAAACGAGGCATATTGGAGAGCTCAAATGTGATGTGGTTTTTACTTTTCCGTCTCCATTAGGCATTGAATTAAATATAAATGACCATCCTCCGCTCACATAAACACCCAGTAAAATAGATGACAAAACTCGAACAAAACATTATGGAACATTTCCAAAAGCAGCTTGATTGCTCCATGCATTAATATGCATGGCACGCACAAAGACAAATGGCAAAACTTTCATATATCCCTGCATGATTAAGCATTGTATTCCCTAGCAGCAGAGCAAGGGTCAATCAACCAACTGGAAAATTATGGTAAATACTAGGTTTCACAAATCTTTCATGATGATTAGAATCTTCCCAAATACCAGAAGGAATTGCTGCATTACTTATCACGGTCTACAAACATTGAATTCCCGACTACAGAAAACTGATTCAGTCTACAAAGCGTGAATAATAGGAAAATAAGAGACCTGAAAAGTTGGGCATTTACTTGTGAACATTATAATCACACGACGGAACTAAATTTCATTGCCAAAACTAGATGATAAAAATATCACCAGAAGCCCACTTCCTCTGCGAAGGGGTATCTGCATTAATAGATGATGCCAATGGTACATGCCTTTAACCTGCCATTGGAACTTCTAGAATAAGACACGTCAAAGGTAAGAATCTACCCATTAAAATGAAGAAGCAACATACAAGGATTACCTTCTAGTGTGAAGTCAAATAAGTACAATATCCAATGATATTCTTCATAGAGGAGCACGCAGAACAAGAAATCAGGACCTGAAAATATAGCTACAAACTAGCTGGCACTTGACATCATTGAGAATCAAACTAGAAATATCCTGATATATTAAAATATCAGGATATCCTACAAATATAAAAATATCTCAAGATCCTGCTGTAAGTCAAACTCATGAAATTGAGACATACCAGGGTATTTCTGCCCAAAAACAGATGTAGCAAAACAACAGCAATTTCTTTGCAGATTTTAGGACTGTATTTAGTAGATTCAGGATCTCAACCCCAGATTGAGGAGAAACTGAGTTCTACATTATAATTACGCAATGGAATTTAATTTCATTGCCAAAGCTATTTGATAGAAATATAACCACCAGAAGTCCACTCTTCCTCTGCCAACTAGTATGTCCATTAATCCGGTATGCTTATTAATAGATGATCTTCCAATGGTACATGCCTTTAACCGGTCATTGGAGCTTCTAGAATCAAGACACATCAAAGGTARGAATCTACCCATTAACCTGAAGAAGCAACATACAAGGCATTACCTTCTAATGGAAAGATGAAGCAGTACAATATCCAAAGAAGTTCTTCCTTAAGGAGCACAGAGAACAAGAAATTTAAACCTGGAAATACAGCTATAGCTGACACATGACATGCAATGAGAATCCAACTAGAAATATCCTAATCAAACATGTAGAATCAAACTAGAAATACTGAATCCCACTAGATATATCCAGATCAAACATGTAGAATCAAACTTAAAATATATAAAAATATCGCAAGATWCTGCTGGGGGTCAAGCTCATGGAATTGAGACCTACCAGGGTATTTCTGCAAAAACACAGATGTAGGAAACAAGAGCCGTCTCTTTGCATATTCTAGGACATTATTTAGTAGATTCGGGTCTCAACCCCAGATTGACGAGAAAATGAATTCTACATTATAATCCCCCGATGGAATTCAATTTCATTGCCAAAACTAGTTGATAAAAATATAACTACCAGAAGCCCACTCTTCCTCTGCCAACCGAGGGTACATGCCTTTAACATGTCATTGCAACTTCTAGAATCAAGACACATCAAAGGTAAGAATCTACCCATTAAGCTCAAGAAGCAACATATAAGTCATCACCTTCTAGTGGAAAGTCAAAGCAGTACAATATCCAATGATGTTCTTCCTGAAGGGGCACGCAGAACAAGAAATAAGAACCTAGAAATACAGCTACATACTAGCTGGCTCTTGACATGCATTGAGAATTAAACTACAAAAATATCCTGCTCAAACGTGTATTATCAAACTAGAAATGTATAGAAGTATCCCAAGATCTTGCTGGGGGCCAAACCCAAGGAATTGAGACCTACCAGGGAATCTGTATTGAACATAAATATAAATGTTGCAAACATCATGTCTGCGAAAATATCGCCAAGGGTCCATAAAACAACTTATCAATAACATCAGGGGAAATATCGAAAAATATCGACAAAATTTTAAAAATACAAAAATATTCTTTTCTTTTCAAATTTTTTAACATCTAAAGCAACAACATCAAATAAATGCATTGCCATGTAAATATGAAAAGAAAACTGATATATAAGATGTCTACTAATACATCACACATCAATATTGAATCATGTCCTAAGTCTTGACTCCAAAGCCTCAAAATATCATCAAAAAATATAATAAATCCATCTCATCATCATGAGTCATCTACAATGAAAGCAGATAAATAAACTAGTGGTTCCCTCTACCCCTTTTATGGACAAAAGTAATGGCTCTAGTAATGGCTTTTCCTCTAGATGAAGAAGGCCCTAGCCCTAGCACTGGACTCTGACATCCTCTACAAGAAGGAGAAGCTAGACTCTAACATACTTTGTTGGTGCTATGGCTAAGTCCAACTTCTTGTGTTTGAATGTGTGAAGGTGGTGGTGCACTCCCAGTGTCAATAGCACCTCCTGTAAAGGTGTATGCTTTGAAACATCCTCTTCCTCTACCACACTCTCCCCCACTAAATCCTCATGTGCTTCCCCCTGTAACCAATCAAGGGTCAATTCCATGACAGGCCTCTCAGTCTCAACCCTCCATGCAACAATGGTATCAATCCCATCCAACGAGATGGCCTCCACATCACGTATTTTCTAAAGCTGCCTCACCACAATCAAAGATTATAGTAAACATAGACTATGTCATTAAGGTGTTCGGATTCCAACTTGTACGAGGGTCATTAATTATAATACAAAATTTAGAGTGTAACGATGCATAACATTATAATTTAAAATGAATTCAAAATTTAATTTGAAAAAATTTAACTCGTTGTGCTTTTTGGTGTGTACTTTTTCAAATACACTCCAGTTGTGCTCGCATCCTGAAGAGCTACATGTTTGGCTAAGCACCCGAATGGCAAGTTTTTGCAAATTGGGTACTCTTGAGCCATAGCTTGTCCACCAAGCATCTACAACAAAAAAGAGAAACATAAGAAAATATGGTGAAATTTGAAACAAAGGAAGAAAAGACATTGAAATTTGAAACTAAATTAAGCTTACCTGGCATTTTGGTCTTCCTGTCCTTAACAGCCATGTCAAAGCCAAATGTTCCAATAGCCATCCTATATATTTCCATTTCTTTAGAAATCTCCACATGTTCTTGCGAATTTGGCATCATCCTATGAACACATGTGAGAAATCCATCCATAACCTCAGCAGCAAATCTAAAACCACAAGAGTAAGAGAACACGGGGTTGAGATAGATCCCTACAACATGAATGGGGTGAAGGAGTGTATCATTCCATCGCTCATCAATCTCTCTCCATATCAATATTTGTTTCTCAAATCCATCATCCCCCTTGTCCTCATAATAGGCACGGATGGATTTTGTGGTCCTATCCATGGCCCCATCCATAACCTCAACATCAAATCTAAAACCATAGGAGTAAGAGAACATAGGGTTGAGGCAGACCCCTATAGCATGAATGGGGCGAAGGAGCGTATTGTTCTCAAATCCATCGTCCCCCTTGTCCTCATAATAGGCACGAATGGATTCTTCGACCTCCTACAAGTAGCACATGGTGGGGCTTGTCTCCATCAACTAACCGAAGAACCTTTACCAAAGGTTCACTAATGGCACACACCTCATCCACTCCCACCCAAAAACTCTCCTAGTATGACACTAGCCTGTATATGGCGTCCCCCGCCAATTTAGTGCTAAATGATAAAGCATACCACTCATCTAAAAAGAACATTCTCTTCACCTCCCACATACAAGTCAAGAGACAATAAAGAGATATAAAGCTAGTGGWAAAACATATAATTACAAGACGCACCAACTCCCTATTATTTGTGAATATTCTCATCAAGCTAAGCATCGATGCATGATTATATATAAATTTTGTGATGCTCATAGTTGATTCAACAATATCCTTGATATAAGCATTTTTTCTCATATCCTCTAAAATCAAATCAATGCAATGTGCAACACAAGGAATCCAAAACAAGGTCGGATACCTCAACATAAGCAACTTTCCAGCAGCGACATAATTAGCAGCCTTATCCGTTATGACTTGGACAACATTCTGCAGACCTACCTCCTAAATGAAACCATCCAACAACTCACATAATAATATTGCATCTTTAACATCTGTAGATGCATATCAACCTATGTTACCTGACATGATGACACGGGACATGGAGGACATGTAAATACGAGTGTCCAACACGTAACACAACGATCCTGGAAACAGGACACAGAAAACATGTTTATATATATATATATAGATATATGAAAAAAAATTGAAAATTACACATACAAAAATGAAATATAGACATAAAGATTCAGACTTTGTTAGAAACTAGAAGATTTACATGATACAACACATGCAGCATAACACATTGTAACATCAATGAAGATCAAATGACAAACATTGAACACACAAGAAATTAGAACCATAAGATGCAACATTCTCAATCTCATTAAGTCATCTAAATCAAAATGTATTACAATGTAGATAGATACTGAGTTAGATTCATTGATACTATAGGTGGGAATGCCCATGGAAAATACAAAATAGCCATAGGGTAGATACTAGAACCGTAGATGAAAGAATCTCATAGCTCATGAGTCGTGATTGTCAGTGGTCCTCCATGTCATAATCATCAAGATCAACATCACTACCACTGCTCTCTCCTTCATCCTCCTCCTCCTCTATATCCAATGCAATTTGTGCATCTATTGATGTAGAGGATTACCCCTCAAGAGGATCACCATCATCAAAAGTGATTGACTCTAGCACTAGTTCATTAAGATCCAAGTTGGCTAATGCCAACTCAACACTACTGTCTAAATCCATATCATCAGGAAACACATCCCATGTCTTTGTCTTTCCCTTCAACCACTCTTCTCTCTACCTATAAATAAGACGGAGGTTTGTGTGCACATACACCACTACGTCACCTTGCACGATGACAAAGAGAAGAGTTCAACAGAAGAGTTTATACTTGAGTGAAATGTACATTTTTACTAAGGTCGTGCCAGAAGAGTTCAACAATCAATGCCACCAACTTTGAGGTACATAAAGGGCTTGGTGCTCTTGATTAAATGTCAATTCCATACCCTCGTAAATGATAGAATCCAGTGGAAACATTGCAATCATGCCAATCTTGAAATCCTGAAAAGTGTTAAGTCTGTTGAATTTTGAATGGGACCCAAAATTCTACTCTCTCCATATGAAGTCCAATGAGGTTGGAACCAATCTCAAACATCCTGAAACAATTAATGGTAACGTTAAAAATTTAAGTAAAAGGATGAAAATGAAAGATAAAGGAGAATGTCACTTTTACTAGGGTGGGTGAAATGGAAGGGGTGGGGACCTCTTTAAATAACATTAGTAAGGCAAAATAACCTTCAGCTGCACACCGAAACACCTCACAGCTACAACTTGCATGAAAAAACATGAGTCTGTGTCCTTTTCTGTGCAGGACACGTGACCTATTTTTGGGACACGCTGAGGGCACGTGTTTGGCATGTGTCCTGTGAACAGGACACGTGCCAAACATGTGTCATCGGTGTGTCGTGCCCGACAAATAGGATACGCAACACAGGACACATGCTCGACACATAGGATACGCGACACGGGGGGGTTGGATGTGTCTAGTGACTTAGATATCAACAATTTTAATAAACCCCTTGGGACAATTAACCAAGAAATTAAGAAGGCTCCTTGCCTTCTAATCAATCCAACCATATAACATCACAATGCATCTAATGACTTCTCATGATTCCTTAAGCTCCTCCAATCTGCGAGTGCAATCGACCTTTTCATTTTTAAGGATAGGCCCTCTCAACTCGTCATAGGTAGGGGTCTTATACCTTAGGCCAACAATAGCAACAACATCAAACATTGACTGGTAGAATGGGTTGTTCTTGGCAATGTTGAAAGGAATCTCAATCCATGGAAAACACTTGCCCACAAGCTTGTCAGCTTCTTGCTTCTCTTTGATTTTAACCACTGACCTAATAGAAGGTTGTGCACCAAGTATGGTTCTAGGAACAAAAAAAGATTATGTCAAAAAGGGCATTGTGGAAGCTAAGGTCTAGGAAACGTTATTACTTCTTGCCCCTCGGATCTTGCAACTCCTCCAGATACAAGTTGATTCTCACAACTTTCCTGTTATCTCTTGTAATACCCATATCTAAAAGTGATTTGTTGGGAATATGAATGATTTGTAAGCTTGCATCTAGGCAGAGTCCCTCTTCATGTCCTAGAATTTGTGCAAGGTGGTATTTCAACTGGGTGATTCCCCCCATCATTACCTTTCCACACAACTTGCAACTCAACTTTTGTCTATTATGCCCACCAACGAGATCGCCATATTCCCAAATAGGATCCAAAGCTTTCAACATTTTCAATCTTCAAAGTTCAGATAGCAATGATTAAACCTATGGGAAAAAATGAAAATCAACATTCAAAAATCAAACTACAAAAATGTTGCATAAAGATAAACAAATATAGAATCCAAATAAATGGTAGATCTCCCATAGTCCACTAAAAATCAGCAAGAAGAGGGAAAATTAATGGGCATTGCAAAACCTAACAAAAATCTCAAAAAAAATGTGGAAATTGTTACACATACCTGCAAATACAACAATAGTTGATGGTAATCAATCCCCACTCCGCAATAAACTAGTGATGGAAAACGAAAACACTCTATTCCTGGTCTTTAGCTCAAATAAAAATAGTGAAGACCTCTTTTTCTCTCAAACCACTTCACTCTATCTTGAAAATGAAAAAAAAAGTCAAAAATCGCCTTTTATCCTAGTTTGTCCACAGGCTAGGTGATATTTTTCGTCGACTCACGAAAATATTGCAATTTTTCCGAAAATATCATGATAATTTTGGGTTGGAAAATATCGCAATAGTTTCCAACAATGTTATCGACACCTTGGTCGTAGCGCGATATATCGTGATGTTAGTGATATTATCGCAATGTTTGCAACACTGATAAATATATAAACATCGATAAATAATAATAATAATAATCAATGATCCCCGGATGGGGTGTCATTCCCCGTTAATGGTTAATGCGCTGGAGAGGGACAACCGAGACACCTGGCAGTGCGAGTCTCGGACTATGTGCAATGGCTTGAATTGTTACATGTCGTCGATGGGGTTTATTAAACACTCATAGTACAGGAGTTGTGTAATCCTCTGTGAGAAGATGATGGATAGCACAATCCCAGCTCTGGCCATTTACTCTGGGTACCTCGCTTTCATGTCAACATTAACAACCATGAAAGGACCAAGAGCAAATAGTATTATGGAGCATTGGGTCTTCTAGGAGTTCATTTCGATGTCCTCCTCTTGAGTCTGGTATTTCTTCTCTCGCAACTGGAGTCGATATAAGCATAGAGTGATTCTTTGTCAAGTGATAGCAGTCACAAGGTCCATCATGCCACAACAGAGGGGAAGGTCGAAACGTGGTCAGGGTGACCACATTCCTGTTGGGCGCATTATCTCCGATGTGGGTAGTGACAATTCTAGTCGTAAGAAGAGGCGGCCTGCAAATTCCCCTTCAAGCTCAACCTCAGCCCCATAGCAAGATAGCGGACGCACCTCCACACGCTGGGGATTCAAAATAGAGTGGTTCGACAATCATGGAAAATCATTGGGTTATGCTCCAAGCTCATTCTTGAGTTCGCCTTCACATGCCAATCCTCCACTGGTTTCTCCTCATGGGAATTCCAGACAGGATTTCAAAACTTCCTCCCCCAGTTTCTCAAGCTCCCTCAAAGGAGGAAACCTCCATCGCATTCTTAACGTCATGCAGGTTCTACAACAACTTGTTTCGAGCTCCGTAGTGAGATTGTTGACCTAAGATTTCCTCTCGAGCACCTAGACCAGTATTTCCAACTTGGTGGTCGCGTGCAACAACCCAGCGAATTTGGAGCCCATTGACGAAGMAAGCACTCATGAACCAATTTTCCTTCCCCCCGGGAAGACTTTAGGACATCTTTCATGGAGGCCAGGTTCATATTTTTGCATAATAGTTCATGTTTCAATAGTGGTATCATCATTTTAGTTTTGGTTCAAGGGACAGTTTTCTTTTGTAATAGCCGCTACTATAGGACACAAGTTGTAGCTATATTTTTTGGCCCATTGAGGCACACTTCTCTTGACACTTGGCTAGAGCCAAGTTGGTTTCTATCTTTGGCGACTCCAGCTCCAACAAACACTTGGATATATGTAATGGTTCGCTATGACACGTAATTTATAGAATTCTAAAAAAATAACAATAATCAATGATAATCAATAATAAAAGAAAGGACTTGACCTACCACGAGAGATGTCCCCTCATCCATTGTGACTAGTCAATGCTATAAGTACACGGTCCATTGTGACTAGTCCATTGTGACATGACCTACCAAGGGACATGTCCCGTCATCCATTATGAAGAGTTAAGGTAATTACTTCACAATAATCAATGGTATATTTTGGAAAAAAAAGTTTTCAACGAAAACAAAATGAAGTCCAATAATGAGAAAATAGGAAGATTTCCTCAAACATTAAAAATGTTGTTTCAGTGCAACTTAGAATAAAAAGAGGCACTTGCATAAAATGTTGTTATTGTGTCTAACACATGGGAGTTGTCCTTAATGACTCTTAGAACCTTAGGAGATTCACTTTATTAAGTGATTAATAAAGTGAATGTACTTTTGTAATAAAGTGAGTTTAATTTAATCAAATGCTAAGGTATTTGGCATTAGTAATTAAATTAAGTCCTAGTTGTTAGATCTAAAGTGAACGTGAGATTAGATCTCAGTCGTTGATCACTTTGGAGATCTAGGTTTTTGGGTTTAGGGTAAACTCAAAGTTATAAAGGCAACCTATGTGGGAGGATGACACACAACAGATACACACAGAGTGAGAGAGTGAGCTCTCACTGATTGGGTGGGGAAGGACATTCATCCAAGTGTGGAGGGCAGGGGACCAAGGATAGGAGCAAAGCGGCAGCAAGGGAGATGGCAGCCAACCAGCAAGATCGAAGGACTGATCTTGAGGTTTGTAGAGCTTGGCTATCTGTTGTTTTGTATTCCTCGAGTGGGCCATTTTCCAGGAACGGAGCCCAGAATAATAATAATAAATCTCACAAAACTAGTTTTCCATTCAAGGCAGCGATAGAGGAAACTGCCAGCAGAGTCACAGCGGATCGAGGGTCTGAAGCGACGACTAGAGGCTTAGTTGAAGGAATGGTTGCAGCAAGATGTAGATTTGTAGCCGCCAGCAAGGAAGATAGTCGCCAGAGCAGCCAGCCACTAGGCTAATAAAGGAGCCAACTGCCAAAGAAGGGCCATCAGCATAGGCCAAAACACCCAACTAGATAGCAAGCTCCAAAGACAGCAGAGCCAACAAGGTCGCAATATCCAAGCAGCCCCAACTCAACCCAGAAATGTTCGGGCAAACCCAAAAATATGTCAAGCAGTTCCCAGAAGGCGTTGAGCAGCAATCAACCAAGACCATAGTAGTCTCGGGAAATAGCAAAAGGCTGCGGGCAGCCCCAGGAAACTTCGGGTAGGGGTCCGGGTAGCGAACAAGAAGTCCGAGCAGCAGAGTCTAGGCAGCAAGCAACAGGTTTAAGGCATGATTCCAGGTAGCTAGTAAAACTTTTTGGTTTTCGTGCCTAAGGGACTAGGCACATTTTTTAGTGTTTTTCAGATCAAAACTTGGAGATGGCAACGGTCAGGTTGAGGTATGAGGACCGATTGGAGGGTGCCTCTAACTTTCTTTCGTGGAAAGCGCGGATCATGTTTCTCCCGAGGGAGAAAGGTCTGTGGAGTCACGTAGAGACCATAGTGACCGTGCCAACAAATCATGCAAAGTTGGCCAAGCATGAGGTAAGGGAGGCCAAGGCAATGTGGATGATCTTAGATTCGGTGAGGGATCATGTTATACCTCACCTATCTGAGAAAATATTATCCAATGTGATGTTCTCCACTCTGACAAATCTGATTCAGAGTAATAACGAGAACCGGAAGATGGTATTGAGGGACCGACTCAGGAACACCAAGATGTCCAAGACTGATTAAATGACCAGTTATCTCACCAGGATCACTCAGGTTCGTGATCGGTTGGTGGAAGTTGATGAGGCAGTGACAAATGTGGAGTTAGTGAGGGTGGCCTTGAATGGTTTCACCAAGCCTTGGACTTCGTTCATCGAAGGCATCTGTGCTTGGGAAAAGCTTCCACACTTAGGGCAATTATGAGATGATTTCATTCAGGAGACTCGTTGAGAGGCTTTGGAAGGCCCGCAGGAGGATGGTGATGTGGAGAACCTTGCACTTGCCAGTCAGGCAAAGAAGGACAAGGGGAAGGTCAAGATAAACACATGTGGAGATTCATCTTCGCAAGCTGGCACAAGGAAGGACCTAGGTAAGGTCAAGTGTTTTCATTGTCATAAGAAGGGACACTATGCTTCATAGTGTCCGAAGAGGAAGAAAGGAGGAACAAGACACATCCAAATGTAGTTGCGTCGACAAAGGCTCAAGCGGATGAGTTTTCCAAGAAGTTTGAACAGACAAAGTTCTTACTTGTTTCCCATACTTCCTTGTGCACCATATCAGCTCGTGCATGGCTAATAGATAGTGGAGCCATATGTCATATGTCAGGAGCACAGGAGTTGTTCAAGAGCTTCACAGATTCAGACTCAGACGTGCATGTGGAACTTGGATCTGGGATAGTGCCATTCCAGATGGAGTCAAAAGGCATATTGAGAGTGATGGATGTGCTATGGGTGCCAAAACTCAGGAGGAGTGTGCTCTCAGTCTCAGCCATTGAGAAGAAGGGCTTTGATGTACTATTTCAGGATGGACAGGGGTTGATCAAGCCCAGAGGATCTAGCTCAAACACAACAGTCATTCTTGGAGTTAGAGAGAGCAACTTGTACAGGCTAAAGGGCCAGCCTATGCAAGCAATGACAAGTCGTAGAGTGACAGAGGACAAGGAGCAGGTAGCTCTGAAGGTTGAGCAGCTCAAAGGGAGTCATCCTTCAGGTTCAAGTGGGAAGGAGCAACCTTCCAACTCTTTTAAGAAGCAATCATGAGATGAGATGACCATACAAGACGCTCAAGAGAAAGAGGCTTCTAAGAGCATGATCAAAGGCAAGTCTTTGACGAAGGGTCCGAGCGAGATGGCAGGGATAGCTTTCATTTCAGAGGGAGCAGCAAATCGGGTGGATTGGAGAGCAATCATGGTAGCAGATCTAATAGGGAAGACAGAGCCACCTCTAGGTGGTAGAAGTACTTTCCTCGCTAAGAGGGAGTGTTGATGTTTTAGTAGCATCGAACAAGTACTTCCACGTGTGATTGTGTCTAACACGTGGGAGTCATCCTTAATGACTCCCAAAACCTTAGGAGATTCACTTTATTAAGTGAATATACTTTTGTAATAAAGTGAGTTTAATTTAATTAAATGCTAAGGTATTTGGCTAGTAATTAAATTAATTCCTAGTCGTTAGATCTAAAGTGAATGTGAGATTAGATCTCAGTCATTGATCACTTTGGAGATCTAGGTTTTTGGACTTAGAGTAAATTCAAGGTTATAAAAGGCATCCTATGTGAGAGGATGAGACACAACAGATACATAGTGAGAGTGTAAGCTATCGTTGATTGGGTGGAGAAGGAGATTCATCCAAGTGTGAATGACAAGGGGTTGAGGATAGGAGCAAAGGGGCAACAAGGGAGATAGCATCCAACAAGCAAGATCGAAGGACTGATCTTGAGGTTTGTAGGGCTTGGCTATATGTTGGTTTGTAATCCTCGGGTGGGCCATTTTCCACGACGAGAGTTGAGAACAATAATAATAAATCTCACAAAACTGGTTTTCCCTTCGAGGTTTTTCCAGGGGTGTTTACCCAGAAATATCTTGTGCAATGCGATTGGTTTCAGTTTTATGCTTTCGTTGATTAATTCGTTAATAACCTAGATATGCTTTTAATTAATAAAGTGATTTTATTCGGGATTATTAGTCATGTGTTGGGTTAAGATAAATTGACACATTTGACATGTGGGTGAGGATCATGGGTTGAAGTTGGATAATGAATCATAAGCTCAAAAGTTATGTTCTTTGCCTTGTTTCATCTTGGTGGCCATCATTGGTGTCCTAGTCCCATGCTGTTACTCTTGAGGAACAGGGGTACTACTAGGAGGTTTTGATAAGGGTAACCTAGCGTTCGCCCCCATACTTAACACTTTCCATCCTAGGGCCTTCCGCAGTGTACTAAACTTCAGTATGGATGTTACATGTACACCAAAAAGGCATGTGGTTCATCCTCCTATGAGAAGAAGGGATAGAATGCCAAGGTTGATGCAGTTGTTATAAAAATAAATAAAAGAAAGAAAGAAATGTGGGATAATGAATGGCCAAATTTAAAATCCAAAGGCCAGCTTGAGCTCTACCCCTTCGCTACGTGGCGATTTCCCTTAGTCCTAATGCACTAAATGCATATCAATTAAAAGGACTTAATCCCAGCAAGAAAGAAAAGAAAGAACAAATTGCTTGAAACCTGAAAAGGGAACTTGCAATGCATAAAATGAATATCAAAAGGAAAGAAAGGGGTTTGGAATACACACATTGAGGAGGAAAGTGTATCTCAAGCAGCAAGCGCTCCCTCTACAAAGGCGCTCATGGAAATGGACCAAACACAGTACCTTGCATGTTAATGACTCCATCACCGTGAAGTAACCCCAACACATTTTCATTCACCATACTTACACTTTGGTGGGTCTTCTCCAAAACTATTCCTCTACTTGGATACTGGCACACCTAATAGGGTCTTTTGATGGCTCTCCCATACCTAAGCTTGTCAAATTGCATAATGTCTTGAGCTAATGTGAAGTTTGAAGGGGGTATCTAATGTGAATTGCTCGTGTGGTTTTTGTATTAAGTGATGGCTTACTTTGTATGATTCTAAAGACTCTTGTACCTTGTGATTATTGGTCTTGCTTGATTCTATGGCTTTGACTGACTTGGTTGCACTTGACATGGTCCTTTGGAGGATGTCCTTATGATTTCAACATGACGTTGTGCATTATATACAGGATATGGTACATGTGATACATAGTGTTGGGTCATGTCATGACTTGACACAATTAGTGTTGAGTTCTGGTGTACCTTGGGAAGTGGTCCCCTTGTGGTTTTGGGTCTCTAACCACAAGAGGGAAATAGATTGGGACTATGTACCTTGTACTTTATCTCTAATTCACTTCACTTAAGTCAAAAAGTTGGAATTTTTTCACTTAAGGCAAAAGTGACATTTTATTCACTAAGTGGGTGAATGAAGGGACATAAAGTGAACTTAGGAAACTTAACCCAAAGTGGGTTTTGAGTTGAGATACTTTTGGAGAGATCTCAACCATGGATTAGAGATGGTTTGGAGTGATCCTAGCCATTCAACTTTTAAGTTTCCTTGTGATGGTTCAAGAGGGGCACATAGGGCCAAAGGAGGCTCATTCACTCACTTGTTCACTTGAAGAGTTTGAGAGAGAGCATTGAGATGAGGATGGAGGCTATGGTTAAGGGAAGCTTGGGCGCCTCCTTTCATGGAGGACTCATGAAGGCTTAGACCTTCTTTATTTTGTGGTGGTTTTTCTTGTTTGGAGGAGGGCGCACACTTAGCAGGCACGAGCTACACTTGGAGGATTGCAGATCTGTCAGATTCAGCATGGAGGTAGCACACAATAGTTGGTTTGTGTGCAAGGGTTTCTTCATCTAAGTTTAGAGGGTGAAGGGCGCATTGTTTCAGTGGATAGAGAAACAAAGGAAGAGGGTGCACTAAGCTTGGGTGCATATCTCTTCTTGGAACTCCAAAGCATCTCGAGAGGAGTTGCTATTGTATCAGGTTCCATTATATTTATATACTTGTTGTATCTCATGCTTTAGACGTCACTTATATATACCTTCATTCTAAATTGGTTTTCCCCAAGGGGGTTTTATCCAGGGTCCCGTTGACCAAAAATACTTGTGTCCTAAATTTCATGCATGCTTAGTTGTTAGATCAGCATTTAAGAGTTGTAAAGATCTAGAAGAGTGTTATTTGTTTTGAGTATATTGCATGTGCTAACCACCGGTTACGAAAACACTTGCAAGGGCACCTCAAAAGAGCACTTAACCATCAAATTATGAGCAGAAAAGTACTTGATTGTTTGTTGTCCTAAAACAGCAGCAAAGGACAGTTTTGGAGACTAAACTTAGAGCCCAACAAGAGGTCAAAGACAGACATGTTGGGCAGCCTCATAGTACCTCAGTTTTCTTCAATTAGATACATCCCCACATATCTCCTCGACCCTGGACGATGGATAGATGAGCTCTCATTTTGTAGATATGGCCATATTGGTTGACAGATGGGCAGGAAGCCCACATCTTGGACAACGTACCCTGGATCTTGTTAGGCATTGGATAGAGAACGTTGTACTTGGACATGATTGGACACCATTCAGAGAGGTGATGCTACTTCATTCCACCTTGGACGTTGAATTTTTCACCTTGGACGTTGAGCATATGGATGATGATGTCATGTGTTATGATGCTTTCTTGATGATTGTGGTTTACTTGCCATTGGGACACCACTTTGATGATGAGTTGGGGTCTTGATGATGTGACATGACCTTTTGATGAGGAGATGTGACCTTCACCTTGCTTTGCACCATTGGGTGATGAGACATGGCCTTTGGAGGCCCTTGTACCCTCTTGGAGCTTGATGTCACCTTCCTTGGAGCTCCTTTGCACCCACACATGTGACCTTGGAGGAGACGTTTTGGTGTATCGACATGTATTATCATTATGAGAGGTTATTTGAGGGGTCGGCCTTGACCTATCTCACTTGTATCACGGATCATTTGTACTTTTGGGGGCTTTGAGGGGTTATAGCATTGGGCTTGCCTCAATATAAAGAGGCTAGCGCTACCACAAAGCCAAAATATAACTCACCACTTGTGAGAAACACTTCTATTTCTCTCATCTCTTCTTTTCTACTATGGAGAACTTGTGTGCACCTCTTAGAGGATGATCTTATGGATGTTTTTTTGTTTTAATGGATGATCTATGAAACTAGGGTTTCCTCATGCATAGCGACTTGGCTTAGTAAGTGTTCTTTTCCAAATTTAAGTGTTTGTTCATGGAATATCTTGATGTATGCTCTATGAGATGGTTAATAGTTGCATGTTATCTTGTATCTTGAAAAATTTTGTCAGAAACCTGAAGGTAGGATTAAGATTGTTTATCCCCTTCCCTTTTTTTGTTCATCTAAATTTTGTTGAAGCATTTAGGGCCAAGTTAGGGATTAAGATTGTTTATCCCCCTAACCTTGTCTCTTCTCTTGGTTAAAGTCTAGGGTTTATGATAGTATAAATTCTAGGGTTTGACCTGGTGTACTTGATCCTCTTGCTAGACACATTGTAGGACGACACATAGGGTTTATGATAGTATAAACCTTAGGGTTTCTTTCCTAGAAGTTGAAGCTTAGGCCTATAATGGTGTAGCCCTAGGGTTTGATTTCACATCTTCTCATGCTCCTAGCCTCCATAGAAGGTTGTTGCATAGACTCCATTTGCGCAAGGACAGAAAACGGCACTAGTCCTCCTTACTTACAAGTGGTACAAAACCCTAAAAGCGACTCTCTCTCTCCCAACAATTTTATGATAGCTTTAGGACCTTGCATCTTGCATCTTCATGGTCTAACATCCTGCATTTAATGATTGGAATCATATCTAACATACTCATTTCTGCAATTTCTGCATTTTCAGCAATTAGGGCTTTCTAACTTGCATCTAATTAACATAGTTTCATGCTCTTCCTCATGCAATTGATGGTTAGTGGTTTATAAGATTTTCACTTGTTATTGGGCATATTTTCCATGGTATTCTTGTTGATTTCAAGGCTAGTTCATTGCTGCTGTTATAAAACTGTTATTGTTGAAGTATACCATCTCTTATATTAATTTTTATTCAGAAAGCATTGGTCTATCGTTTATTGATCTTTCACCTAGTATTTAACACAATATTTCATCTCATTTCACTAATTTAGGACCATTTACTTGCTGCTGTTCTAAAACTGTTATATGCTGAAGTATCTTGCCTTTATTTCTAGTTTTGCCACATCCATAGTTTTTCCTTTGATAGTTAGTGTTTCGTGGCTTTTAGGTGACTCCTTGATTGGAGTAGATGTCTTATCACACCTCGGAAACACCCCTCACACAAGCACTATCAACTTGCCTTGTCTAACTCACCTTGACCTTACCACTAACTTAACCAATTAAGCAACCAACATAGGGGACCATGGACTTGCCCTTAGCTTGCTATAGGATCCCTTGAAGTTGCAAAGGAAGCCTCCCTTGTGTTGGATCCTTATCCATCACTAAAACGAGGGAGTACTTGCCTAGGTGACAGTGGCAATTACTTCCATATGTTACACTGGTTTAGCATCTTGTGAAGGCTTTGCACAAGTGCAAGATTTTGTGATAACACAACTAAACATTGGAGATTATGCTTTCGTATTAAAATTCATTGTTAGATCCTTGTGGAGCAATGATGACGACATAATTCTAGGTTCACCCTAGGGACTTTCATCTTAAACATAAAGAAGTTTTTGACATTCTCCTATAAGAAGAAAAAGATAACATTATAGGGGTTCCATTGGAATCAGATTCAATAACATCAAAAGGCATTAAAGATATCTCAAAGGTGATCCTTTAAGATAATCAAAAGTCAACAATAAAAAAAACTAATTTTAAGGTCACAACTAAGCTAGACACCAAATTGGTGTATGAGACCCCCGTGTTTGTGGGACAAAGGACCTCCACACAGCGATTTGACTGCTAAAGTCTCTAGAGATGTACAAAAGATGCAAAAAGAATTTGACAAAGTTGTCGTAGATAAAAACGAAAAAAATTATCGTCTTAAGAATCATAGTCAAAACTTGATCGCACAGATTAAGAAGTTAAAAAGTGAAAAGAAGTCACGACAAGAAACGATAGATCAACATGTTGACAAAGAGACAATGACTGATCTAGTTGATGTAGGGATATTGTCGAGATGTTAAAGTAAGTACAAATGATGGAAAATCCAAGTATCTCTAGCAATAAACATTTAATGATCAACATAATTCTAGGTTCACCCTAGGGACTTTCATCTTAAACACAAAGAAGTTTTTGACATTCTCCTATAAGAAGAAAAAGATAACATTATAGGGGTTCCATTGGAATCAGATTCAATAACATCAAAAGGCATTAAAGATATCTCAAAGGTGATCCTTTAAGATAATCAAAAGTCAACAATTAAAAAAACTATTTTTAAGGTCACAACCGAGCTAGACACCAAATTGGTGTATGAGACCCCCGTGTTTGTGGGACAAAGGACCCCCTCCGCGCAGCGATTTGACTGCTAAAGTCTCTAGAGATGTACAAAAGATGCAAAAAGAATTTGACAAGTTGTCATAGATAAAAACGAAAAAATTTATCGTCTTAAGAATCATAGTCAAAACATGATCACACAGATTAAGAAGTTAAAAAGTGAAAAGAAGTCACAACAAGAAATAATAGATCAACATGTCGACAAAGAGACAATGACTGATCTAGTTGATGTAGGGATATTGTCAAGATGTTAAAGTAAGTACAAATGATGGAAAATCCAAGTATCTCTAGCAATAAACATTTAATGATCAACATAATTCTAGGTTCACCCTAGGGACTTTCATCTTAAACACAARGAAGTTTTTGACATTCTCCTATAAGAAGAAAAAGATAACATTATAGGGGTTCCATTGGAATCAGATTCAATAACATCAAAAGGCATTAAAGATATCTCAAAGGTGATCCTTTAAGATAATCAAAAGTCAACAATTAAAAAAACTATTTTTAAGGTCACAACCGAGCTAGACACCAAATTGGTGTATGAGACCCCCRTGTTTGTGGGACAAAGGACCCCCTCCGCGCAGCGATTTGACTGCTAAAGTCTCTAGAGATGTACAAAAGATGCAAAAAGAATTTGACAAGTTGTCATAGATAAAAACGAAAAAATTTATCGTCTTAAGAATCATAGTCAAAACATGATCACACAAATTAAGAAGTTAAAAAGTGAAAAGAAGTCACAACAAGAAATAATAGATCAACATGTCGACAAAGAGACAATGACTGATCTAGTTGATGTAGGGATATTGTCAAGATGTTAAAGTAAGTACAAATGATGGAAAATCCAAGTATCTCTAGCAATAAACATTTAATGATCAACAAAGCAACACAAGTATGAAAAGAAGACAGACTACCAAATATGAAACAAGAAGGCACTACAAATATAGTAAGAAAAGACCATGTTACAAGGATGTCTTATCGCCATCCAAATAGCAAGAATCATCATAACGAAATATGAAATCAATATGAGAAACAAAGTGAAGATCCTATTGTATTGAAGAGAAGCTCGTGGAATTTGTTGAACTTCCCTACAACTCAGCACTGAAATGTTTGCCAATAATTTACTAAAACTTAGAAATTAAACTTGTTGATATAAATCTGATAAATTATGCAAAACACCTACAGCTGAGTTGTAAACTGAAATAGCACAGCAGAAACACACAGAACCAAGCACAAAAATACATAATTACACCAGATGTACCCTGGAAACCCCAACGTGGGGAGAACTAGCAAAGGAGGGCTTCTTATTGAGGCTTCTGAGGAAAAATTACATCAAGAAAAGTTCAAAAATTTCTGGGCAGAACTTAGCCTCTCCATAGGCATAGTATGGCCCAGCTATATAGCCTGTATAGCCTGCTATTGGCTGTAAATATAGCCAGAAATAGGCCATGTTCCTTGCTGAACTTTACAACCAAGTTTGGCATGTCCTTGATGAGGCTGTAAGGCCCCCTTTCGCCCATCTGTCTGCTGCAAAACTTAGTCTAAGTGTGGGCAAGATGTTGGCTTCCTGATATGGCTTGATGTTTGCCTCCTTCTTGCTACCTTCAACCCCTGAAATCGCCCTCCTCAGCTTGTTGTTCGCCCTCCTTCCTCAGCCTCAATCACCCTCCTTCAGTTCAGTTGCAATCACACAAATGAGCAATGTGTCTTCTTCACCCTCAGCCGCTTCTTTTATCCTTCAATCAGCCACCATTTTCCTTGAGATGTGTGCCCACATTTGGGCCTCAATGGATGAAATTGGGGCACCCCCTTTGGTGAAGCCATTCAAGGTTGTCCTCACCAACTCAGTCTCGTCCACAGCCTCTCTCAAAGTCATCAGTTCATCTCTAATCTGAGTGAACTTAGTGAGATAGGTGACCACTGACTCTCCCTTGGCCATCTTCATGCTCCTCAGCGTTTCTCTGAGCAGCATCCTTCCTACTTTTGGTTATCATACTGCTATGTTACCGGATCCGTCTGGTCTCAACGTTGGATCGGCGGATCCGCGTTTCAAATCCGGATCCGGATCCGGATCCGCCCAGAAACGGCCAGGATCCGCCACATCGACGGTTCTGCAAGTTAAGGATACGAATCTGTCAAAGGTGAAACGGATCCGTAAATTTGTAAATGTATCTCACGAGTGGAGACGGATCCCGAGACAGACGACCCGACAATCGCGTTGTTCAAAGCAAAGTTACATCGTTTTACGTGTTTTTAGGTTTTTTGTGTCTAGTTAGGTTTTTGGCGTGTAGTTGAGTTATAAAATAACTCTGTCCCACTTGAGTTTATCAACACAGTCGCTGTCGCACTTGAGTTTATCAACNTTCTCCCAAGCTATAAGCTACTAAAATCAACAAGAAATGAAGGAGAATAAGCACAAGAAGCTAGAGAAAGAGAAAGAAGGTTGAGAAATAGCTACCAATCCCTTTGGGGGGTCTTTGAGTGTTGTGTGGATGCCTTTGGGTAGACAAAACCCCTCTCAACCAGATCTAAACCTTTAAAAACCAGCAAGGTATCCTTGCTGGAAATGCTACACACAACAAACAAAGTGAAGAAAAATTTCTATTTTTGGTAGAATTTTTTCACATAGAAATTTTTATGAAGAGAGTAGATTTAGATGACTGCTTTAAGATGTTAAGCTAGCTGAAATATATATGAATGTCAACAACAATAAGAAGAAGAGTAAAGGGTGAGAAAAGTATGGAGTTTGTATGTGTCTCAAGGGAAGAATCTTCATTGGTGCATTCCCAATAAAACCCTTGAGGCTAAACCTGCAAAACTTGAAAGGTGATGTGCAAACAAGAGATAATATGTTGCATATACTGACAATATGACATTTCAATCCTATCTAGCAAAACAAGATATATAGATCTACAAGCATGTGCATTAATAGATCTACCCAAGTAACATTTTACCTAAGATCCAATGTGTGCAATCACCAAACAAATTTGAACAAGTTTACCTCATGTGTATGGCAAGAAAAAGCATGTGCATAACTCTTCCAATAGTCCTCCAAAGTTTTCTCTTTATTACTCAAGAAGAGGATCTTGGAGAAATACTTGCTCCAAAACCCTAAGAGCCAAAGAATGGAAGAAAGATGG
>SNQJ01S0019374.1:1149-13278 GCA_010110895.2 Picea sitchensis
ATAAATGAGTAATTAGATATAATAAATGTAAGAGGACTTCTTAGAAGGTTCTACTTCTAGAAGATTCCTCTTCTAGAATGTTCTTAGGTGATGGTAGCACTATATAAAGGAGTTCAAGCAATGTAATGAGACATGAAGAGAAGTATTGTATTTGGAGTGGTAGCTCAATAGGAGGATGCCCCCTCGAAGAGGCAAGTGAACAGGGGAGGATTCCTTCCATAATAGGATCCATTGTATGGTGTTTCCCTACCCTAAGGGTTTGATAGTAATAAAGAAGATTTTGCATATTGTTCTTGTGTATCTATTGTGGTGTTTTTGTATTCAGTATTGGGTTCTTAACACATGAGTAGTCAAACTTGTGTAACTGGATGGTATGTTGCAACCGAGATGGGTGAATGACACTCGTCTGAAAACCTATATGTCTCAGAACTGAGAAAAAATGACTATTTCTCTAGTCCAAAGGAGCATGTATAATAGTTAGGTTTGCATTTTCTGCAATTTTTGTAAATTCAGTTAATAAAGTCGATGTGTGCAGTGTTACGTTGTGACATGCAGTTCATTTCCTTTTTCTAATTAAGTGTTGTTTGATGCATAACTTCTTACTTAGCAACATAGAATTAGAAGCATAAAATAACCCATTAATGACAATCATTAATATGATGGGGACCCCTTTGTGGTCGAAGGGAGAATGAATCCGAACGCAATCTGAGTCTATGTGCCACATGAACCCAGTCTAGTCACAACCTTTATTTCTGTTACGGTACCATGTCTGAATTTAGTTAATCCATAAATCCACGATACACGAAGATGTCGTCGGTATTCGTGCCGAGATTCCCATTCATCAAATGGAAAGTTCTGAAATCGGCGATGTCCCTGTCCAACTTGCACAGTAAATGCCAGAATTGCCCAATAGGATTTACCCTGTTAACCCATCCCGTCAAAAAACTAAGATCCAAGTTACATCCATATGGTCATGATGAACAACAATTATTGCTGAACTTTCCATCTAAGCCCGAGTATAAAGCTATGTGAACTCATCGTAGAATGCATTATTTTCAAAGAACTTAGCGATTTTCGAATTCTGAAGAGTGAGTAAGCCTGTGTATCCTTGAGACCCATAGTTGTGACCACCAAATCCCTGTTTCACCGTGGAATTTGATCATATCCAGAACCCACAATGTCAAGAGATACAGGAAGTCGAGGTGCCATGTCCTAAGACGCAGTACCATATGAGCCCTGCAACCCCCGAGTTGAGGTCGTGGGTGATCAAAGGGGAATGTGGAGTAGGTCAAGCTCCTTGATCTTGACTTAATAGAACCATTCTTGTTCCCTCAGATGAACATAGACATATTTTGGATTGTCACTCCAGACAAGTTGGGAGGCATGCAGTTCATGCCAAAGCCTGAATTTTTCAACCTATTCAACTCAACTATCATGAACCTCAGAGAACTGCTAGATTAAGTACTACTGGTGATGTTGTGCAGTGCACCAAAATCCTGATCAACATCGTGCACGACCGAAGTATCTGGTTGGATAGGCAGTATCCAATCCACATCAAATACATTCATCAACTCACTAGACTATCTCTCGAAGGCAAGGACATGTCGAAAATATTCCAGGGTCCGAGTAAGCATGGCAAGAAGAAAGGGGAGCCCAGCCTCTATGAAAGGTTCCACACTCAGAGGGGGGGGGGCACACAACCAAAATTTACCCCATACTACCAGAGACAGTCATGATTGGTTGCTACATCATAGCCAAAAAGGTTATGAGGTCATATTACAAGGGAGAATGCATGCTAGATGCATTATCGGTAGCGGATTTTTGTGCCAATGGCACTGTATTCAACTGGTATAGTTACCTGCTGGAGGAACTACTCGTGGCTTGAGAGGAAGCCTAGGAGAAGGGAGGCACCTTCACCTATGGATACCTATTGATGGTGTTCACAATGCTAAAGTGGAAGCCACCATGGATGATTTTAGGGGCTAAATTTCGCTCATGGGCTAATTTTCCATGGTTTTTCCCAAAAAATGATTCGCTATTTTAAAAATGATTCACCCAAATTCTATAGGATAAAACTATTTTACGTTAAAAATCGCCAAAATTTTATACAAACTATTTAAAATACTTAGAAATTTGAATATTTTTACAAAACTATCACCAAACATTTATAGTTGGCATATGAAGGATCAGTAAGATTCGCCAAGGTTTCTACATTTTAAAATAAATTCCCATCCTTAAAATCATCCCTGGTTCAAGCCACCCATTGGAAGATTGTTGGCGCTAAAAGACAGGGGGCACCTTGCAAATATATTTGAGACTAAGCATTCCAGGGTGGACTCAGAGAAAATGAACTTCAATAGCACGATGTTCTCCAAGTGGTACACCAACTTGATCGACGCAATGCAAACTTTGTGCATTCCATAGGAGATCCTCAACTGCAACATAAGGAACATCGTTTTCAGCATGAACCGACACCATACATTTTCATGGACGAGGCATGCCAACATGGAAGACTTCCATTTGAGGATGTTGTCATTCAACCTAGATGATGAGGATTTCGACAAAGAATTAAGGTCATGGCCGAGAGTTAAATGCAACCCGCGCAAGTCAGGGATGCACAACATTTTTCCTGCCAATCTGCTAAAGAAGAAAGGTAAAGAAGTAGGGGTAGGGTCAAGCTTAGGACCAGAGGCCCAGAAGAAGGAAGCTCCAACACAGTCGGACTTTGAGGAAGAGGAGGAGACATGGCCATTGGAGTGCAAGAAAAGAATGTTGTCGATATTCCCGCAGCTACCATAGCAAGCCATGTTGACAGGGAAGGATGTCAAAAAGATCCTGAGCGCTGCATTCATTACTGGACCAATGGAAAAAAATATCAGAACCAGGGTGTCACCGATTAAATTTTTGAACCCCCAACCCCTTTCATATGTCATCCCCTGCACTCACTCAACAGTTAGAGAAACACCTAGGACCACCAGATTGTGCCTTTTGTGCTGAAAAAGGACACTCAAACGATGGAGGATCCGCAAGCTCAAAGTACTCATCACATCCCCTCAACTGCCAAGGTTGAAGGTGGCCAGGGAAGCACAACGCTGGAATCAGATGCACATAAAGAGAAGGAGATACCTGAGGTTCAGAAGGAACTAGATTCAACCTCCAGGAAGAGCGTGACATCCATGCAGGAACATATGGAGCTGGTTCTCCAAAACCCTCAGAAGTGCATAGAGTTGTTGCAACTCTACCTGGACAGAACATGGGTTCTAACACTTCTTCCATCAACGTTGAGGTTGAGGTTGGTGCTAGGACCATTCATATGGGAGGAGGAAGTGGAGATTCCTTTAGAACACTCAATGGCCAATGGATTTCCACTACAGACTTGAGCACTCAGGGACGCAACACCCTCTTTCACTGACCTTGCACAATGTCCAACAACACACTTGGTTGGAATGATCAGAGCATCAATTGATCAACTAGAGAAAAGGCTCCAACATGCTGAGAGGTCTACAAATTTCATAATGGAGGAAGTGATCCTTTTGAAAACATGAAGAAAACAAGAGGAACACACAAATATCTAGGTCAATCACAGACTGAAAAGAGTCCAAGAAAGGCTTGTTGAAGCGTGGCCGAATCTCTTGCTAGTGAGGCAAGAGATTCGGAGAATCAGATTGAACTACTCCAAGGATTGTGAAAAACTCAGCAAGAAGCAAAGCAACAACCTCGGAAGTTGCAAGAGAAAATGGAGAAGATAGTGTTGGAAGTCAACAATGCTCGAGGAACACTACATAAGCGCACAATTGAGTGCACAAGGATTTTCAGGGAAGTTAATGATTGGATGGGAATCATCGCTAGACACAACCAAACCTTGGAGGACGTGTGCACCAAATTCCAGGCATTGAATGAAGAATTTTTAGCCACGATGGATCCACTGGAGCAACAACAAAAGTTTTACCAGATCCAACAAGCGGATAATGAGATGAATGCCCTATTTGAGGCGCAATCCATATATAAGAAGGAGTTGCATGACTTCTAGCTTGTCATTCAAAGAATTTATATGTAGATGCATCAAGTAAATGCAACAATAGATTCTGAATGGAACTCATTGGTCACATCCAAGCCCAAGTGATGTATCATAGAGGTGACCCAACAGTTTGTGGCAGAGGCCTCAATCCTTGCCAAGAAATGGCAAGACAAAGTTGGGAGCTTTCAAGAAGTGAGGAAGCGAGACTTGGATTTGGTCCCAGATTTGGGCCCTTTGTTTGAAGAGGAAAAATAAGAGAAAGAGAAAGTCGAAGAGAAAAAGAAAGAGGAAAAGGAGGACAAGGGAAAACAACAGTTTCTCCTGGAAGCTGTGAAAGAGACGAGTAGTTGACTCGAGGGCGAGTCAAAGTTTGTGGTCGGAGCCTGTTGGGCCCTTCCTTTTTGGACAAGGAGTCCTGCAAGAAGGATGAAAATACCAATTTTGGCCTAGTATGAGTTGCACAAGCTTCATAAGAATATAGACAACAGAGCAAGGATAAGCAATAAAAACTAGTTACAAAAAGCACAATGCAACGACATCAAAGAAAAAGCGGTTGCAACAGAACAATAAAGCGCGCAAGACAAAGCTAGAATACATGACTTAGCTTATATATAGGGACAAATGTGATTGTAAAGATTCGGTTGTTTTTGAATCATGATTTTAAAAAGGTTGTTGAGTTTGGTTGCTTGGTTATTGTTGAGTCCTGATTGTAAAAGGGTTCGGTCCAATTCTTCCCTTGCTATTAGGTCGATGTAATAGTTTATGTCTACTGCTGAGAAGTCAGATTTTGAGTCTGGAATGTAATCTATACACCATTTTTGGGAGTTAGAGCTCTGTGACATGGGTCCAAAGTCAGGATTATCTAACAGAGCACTATTGCGTATCTATGATATTGTAATTGAGAAAGATCTGAAGATAATATATGAAGAAGGATCCAAAATTTCAAAATATGTTGTTTCTTTATGTGTTTATCCTTATGCAATGTATCTTTACGGTACTTCTTTATGGTTCATAAGTTCCACATGATACATCTAAGTTTGAATGCTTTTCCACAACATAAGTAGTTTCAGTTCTTATGCATATGAGTTCAGATATGTTCTGTAACTAGATGTCTTGTGCAAGATCAATATGAATCTTGAAGGTTCTGTGAATCCTCCTAAGTATTTTCCTTGCCCTTCCCTATCCATTTGTTTGAGTAGCTCTTTGGGTGAGACTTCTTCTCTTCGGAGGAGATGAAAATTCCAACGCTCTAGAATACTTGGTACCTTTTGTTGGTAACCTGAGAAGGACCCTGGTCTGATCAAACTTGTGCCAACAAGATATATCTACATATTCAAAAGGTATTTCATATTCTTATGTGTAGTTAGATGTTTTTGTCTCCATGAGATATGGTTATGGGAGTTTGAGGTTTTTCCCTAGAGAGGTTGTTGGTTGTATGACACTTATGTTATGATCTAGATCTATAGAAATACAACACTAGTATGTTGGTATTATTCATTGGTTCAAGTGTTGAGACATAGTTTGTATTTCTTGGTACATGGTTGAGGTTTTTGGTTGTGAAGTGGTTGTGAATTTGTTTGTGTGGTGTGAGGCTGCATATCAGTAAGGTTTTGATGTCTAGTCAATGTGAAGGTTATTAAACTTGATCATGATTGTATACACATGTATGTCACATGACTAGAGAGACATAGATGTGTTTGGTGTAAAGGATATGTATGGAGATGTATGGATAGGGCACAACTGTAAGTTCGACATAGTGATAGGTTGCAGGTTGATGTGACAGAGGAAACAAAAGGTTATAGTTTCAAAAAGGTGAAAACCCTATCTCTCTGAAGGTGTACACAAGATGTAGTATATAAAGGTTGCATACATGCACATGATGCAGTATAGAAAAGGTGCATACATATGCGAGCTACAACACAGACAAGTCGTGTACCTATAGGTTTTGTTGGTACAGGCTGAGTACAGGTACATGTTGGTTATAGGTCAGTGGCACAGATTGGTTACAGGTTGTTGGCACAAGGTGGTACAGGTTTACAATGGTATATCTCAAGGTGAAAATGTGGCAGTGGTTTCATCATCTATTTGACACTTGTATTTTAGGGTGGCAGGGTGGGGAAAGTATACATGGTTGTAGCCACCTTCTAGTTGTAGTCAGAGAACCCAGGGGGTTGTAGCCACCTTCCAATTGTAGCAGGAGAACCCAGGGGGTTGTATCCTCCTTCTGGTTGGAGCCAGAGAAATAAGGAGTTGGAGCTTCCTTCAGGTTGGAGCCTAAGAAACTAGGGGGTTCGAGCCTCCTTCCAGTTGTAGCTAGAAAAAAAAGGAAGTTTGTGCTTCCAATGAATGTAATTCTTAAAGACATATAAGAAATTGTTTTATGTGGTTTTCTCCTGTATTGGGTTTCCACGTAAAAATATTGGTGTACTGTGTATGTGTATGATTTCACATTGTTCATGGTTTATTTATTCTACACTTGTTGAATGATTATGTTAAATTGATCATAAAGATAAAAAAACACTTATATACTATAGTTAAAAATGATTTTAAAACTCTAATATTGATTCACCCCCCCCCTCTCAGTAATCCAACATTTTTCAAGTTTAATTTTTATGGTCTACGATGTTTTTTAAATTTAATTTTTATGGTCTATGATGGTTTTTAAATTTAATATCATGTAAACATTTCCCAGACTTATTTAAAAAAAAAAAATCATATAGATAAAATGGCAGGAAATAAAATATCTATGAATGTATTTGGATTACAACCTACAATAATGGCATCCAAAATTACAACTGGGACCTCCATGAACCCTAGGCAACAAATTGATAATAGATTTTTCCAAGGTACAACACTTGAGCTGTCAAGGGAAATGAAGAATGTTAGAGAGTGGAAATCTGTGGTAGGTGAAAACAAATTGGAATATTCTTGGTTTGTTAAAGACAAACAAGGAAACCATGGAGAACATCTATATTTGTATTGTGTCGAGTTTGAACACATGCAATGAAATAATCAATCACTTGGTTTGTTATGAGATATATGTTTGGTGACAGACACAAATATTGTTTATGCACTTGTGAAACAAGACAAGACTTATATCAAGATTAGATATTGTTTGAAATTGAGCAATTATAACATGGATGCATGTTTTACAGAATTATGTCCATCTATCGTTGAAGACATTGAGAAAGGAAATGTAAGTTTGTTTATTTTTATTTTTGTATCCTGTATTAGTTTTAGTATAATGCTAATTTTTTAATTTTATTTAACACATAAATGTTATATTTTATTTTTACTGGATTTTGCTAAACGAATTTCACATATGTTAGTGGGGATTTACTCTACAGATAAAAATATCATGGAAGTCATCAATTACTTTCATATCTATAAGGTACAAGAAGGAAGGAAAAAGAAACAAAAAGTAACAGAGGTTGAAGCTACAAGAGTTGATTGACAATAACATGAAAGAAGAAAGAAAAGTTCACATTCTAGAAATCATAAAAGGGTTACATTTGAATATGAGGAAACTTCTAATTAATATTTTGTTGATATTAGTCCCAATCAGGTTATCACTCCTTCTCGCAAGAAGAATAAACAAGAGAAACACAAAAGAGAGATGGTCGGGGATGATTTCATTCCTATTGATTATGAAGAAATTGTTGATTTAGATGAAACTCATTTAAATCATAAGAGGAAGAAAGAAAATGTTGATGATGATGAAGAAACCATTATTATGTCTGAATATTATAATGAAAGTCCTAAATTTAGCTGAGAAATAATAACACCATGTGCTAATCTAGAGGATGATATTATGAAAACAACACAAAATTCCATTTGAAATAGATTGAGGACAATGAACTTAGTTGATGATGGCCATACATTTCAGTTGACTGCGAAGCAACTTTATAAACCCACATAAGGGAAATAAAAATATCAAATTAGAAAACCGCATCACTTGGATATTCACAGTTTGAAAGCATTGATTAGGTACAATCCATATGCGCATGTGGTTGAATACCTAGTTCTTGTTGACCCAATGAAAGTTCCTAGAAGGGATGAATTTGATAGATGAAAATGTTTTGACTACAAATATTATGTGATTGGAGGAAATCATTACGCAGAGGCTAGAACAAAATTGATGCAAGAATATCCCAATAACCCTCTTTTTGAGACAATCAAATTCTACTTTATGTTGGTTTATCAGATTCAGAAGAAATTTTGTTGGCATGGGATCATAACACATATAATGAGTATAGGATGTCCATGACTTTCATTCAAAGGGTGAGGTTTATTAATAATGATTTTTCTGAAATATGTTGTGGGGAGAGATCAAATGTTGATGCGAAGTTTCAGAAGCAACGTTGTATGGAAATAGGCATCCTACTTGATGATGAAAATAGAAAAGAAAATAATCTCAAAGAAAGTTATGGATTCAGAGCTGTGAAAAATTATTTTCAATTGGGATTTAGAACTAGAAAGGTATGGGATTTGTTATATGAAATCTTCAGTCTATGGAAAACTATTGGTATAAAAAATTAGAGAGTTAAGAAGGCTAAACCCTTAATATGTAGCACAAGTAAGATAGGTCCTGAAATCAAGAATCTTCCATAAGATATGATTATAACACCTTGGAGAACGATACAAGGAGTGAATGATGAGAAACTTATCGTAGATATATTATCACGTGTAAGGTCGAGTGAATTGTCAATGGAAGAAATGTGTGATAAATTTAAAAAGTAAGTTTGTTGAGTTATTTTTATTTATGTTAGGACAAGAAAATTAATTTTTTCAGTTTAACATATCAATGTTCTAAGTATTTTATTATATATATCATTATACCATTATTATTATTATTTTAATTTAGTCACAAGGTGTATATGAGAATACAAGAGGAAATGGTTAAGATGTTGATTGCAGAGAGTGGGATGATGTTAAGATCAACTATCTAGATTCAAGCTCTACAACAGTATTGGAATAATTTTTTGTTGCATTCAAAAATGTATGTTGATTTATTGCATTCATATTATTCATTTGTATATTAATTAATTTATATTTTATTAGTTATAGATATATAACTAGATATGTTTGTTTATTTCATTAAATATGCCAAAGAAGAATGTAGATGGAGTACATGAAACCTTCAAAAGTTTTATTAAAAAATCCAAGTTTGAAAGAGAAAGAAGGAGACATGTTCGAACTCTTGAAACTGATGACACCCTTGATCACTTGATTTGGAATGGGTTCAACACTGTTCAGTATAAAGTGATATTAGGCCATTGTGAACAAATTGTAAATATTGTTCCTAAAAAAGAATATTCCCTATTTATTGCGGATATCCCTCACGGTTATAATATTCAAAACATTGGATATTATATTGAGCCTTATGCTTACCAAGCTTTCAATAAAGTGGTTATGGGATTTACAAAAGTCACAACATCACCATTTTGGAGATTTATGTTTTTTCATTCAGACACACCACAAGGATTACTACAATCAAGCTTCAAGGGAAAAAAAATACAAGGATGCAACTTATTTGATAAGATATTGAAAGTGTATGTTTAGCAATTAAGATTAGAAATCAATTTTATTAATGTATAAGTTAATTGAATTTGCACTTATTTATGTTATAGGCACAATCCTAATATTCACAACTCCAATAGAGAACCATTTACACATGATATTGAGTATACATCTTGAAACCTGGATAAAAGATGATTCTTATAATTTTATTCCTATCAATGTAAAGTATGGAGGGAAGCCTAGTAGTTTATTGGTTTATAATGTTGTGGTTAGAAAGATAACATATGAGGAAAAGGATTTGAAAGTTGATATGCTTAACATTTATAAAAAACCACAAGCATTAATTATTTATCTTATAGATGAATTTTCAAATGAAGGAGATTGGGTTTTGGATTTGTTCTCTGGTTCAGGTAAGAATTATGATCTAACAATTATGCAATCATACTTCAATATTTATTATTTTAAATTTATGTTGTTTTACATTATTTAACTTAATTATTTATTTTTTATTTGGTGATTAGGTATGAAACTAGCATGTTGCTTACAAAAAGGAAGAAATTGCATAGACATTGAAAGTGACCTACTACAGTGCGGTTTTATTCAACAAAGAATTAATTCTATTCCATCTCTTCCAAATGAAATGCAAGAAGTTGGCTTGAGAAAATGATATTTTATTGAATCAAAGGTGGAAAAAATGTCAAAGGAACCTCAAGTACCATTAGGAGGATTGATTGGAAATGATCACTTTGTAGAACTTGCAGATATCAAAGACCCTATGGAAGAGAAAAATGACATAATGGAAGCACAAAATGATGTCCAATAAGATGATAAATTTTCTATTGAGAATGATGAATTTGGGATATATGATATTGTTTATTAGTTTTAAGATGCCCTTGAAAACGATGCTCAATTTTGCAATTTTTTTATAAGCTATCACTGTAATGTTTTGTCTTTCATGTTTTAAAATAAGAATGAATATGTATATGTTGTTCTTTTATTTGTATGTGAATCACTATACTAGGGAAAATGACATGAAATGATGTCATTTTTTTACTTCAAATGTATAAAAATATGGAAAAAATTGTTAGTTTAAAAAAAAAATCACTTTTTTGGTTCAATTATGTCCATAAAAATTCTTTATTTGATATGTTATTTTAAAAGGATAGGTACCAAATATATATATTTTATTATATATGGCTTTAAAATGTATGTTTTTTTGCTAAATATGTAAAAATATTGTTATTTAACTACAATTATTTTCTATGTATTGAAGTAAAAGTAAACAATGTGTTAAAAATGACATTTTCGAAAAAAGTATGGAACCATAAATTAATTGAGACACAATTGAATGAAAAATATTAATTTCAAAAAAGTAAATGGCACACAACATTTTTAACATTGAAAGAAGCATGGGAAAATGATTAAAAACACTGTTGAAAAAAAAATAGAAAATTTTGAAAATAGATGAAAAAACACCGTTGAAAAAACACCGTTGAAAAAAAAATTAGAACAATTTGAAAATAGATGAAAAAATAAGCATTTAAAAAACAATGTGGATACATTATGGATAAGAAGATTTAAAATATCAAAAAACAACCTAAACAGGGAGGGGGTGTTACCGTCATCACAAAGTTTCAAAACAAGGTAAAAAATATGACCCCCAAAACAACAAGAAGTCTGTAGAGTTATCGTTAAGTTGGTAACTGTGTTTTTGAATAACACTCCAATGACAAATAGTTCTTTATGAAAATGAAGGAATGCATATTTTTTGTTGTGCATGCAATACATAGTTTGTCTCCTCGTGACAAGTTTTTAATAAACTATAACTTTAGTAGATCACCAACCGCTCGCCAAAAATGCCTTGCATTGGGTCTAACTTTAGACGTTCCCTTGGGGTGTAAGAAAAACATGATCGAGTAATTGTATTTTTGGATTTTCAATGGAACTAATGTAAATGTATTGCTTAATTCAACATTTTTTTTATAAAGTGGTTGGTTTCAGGTTACAATCATTACATCAAATATGGGGTTAAGTCCTTATTTTATTTATGGACTTTTATTAAAAAAAATTATATTTTTAAATATTCATATGAAATTAATTTAATTTATTGTTATTTTAACCTTAACAAATTAATTATTTTCTTCACTAACCAATTCTAGTACTTGCATTTCCTTATGAGGAGATTCATAAAGTTGGTGGTACATAAAATAATCATAAATTCATTTAAAGAAAATTGTGTATATTAAAATTCATTATTATTAATGATTTCGTTTTCATATTTGATATTTTTTTTGGAGAAACCGTGACCCAGGGGCATCTAAGCCATAAAAATCACTTAGGTATTTCACTCGGCCTATGCCACACCAATCCTTAGCATGACTATATTTTTTGGTGTCTCCTCCTGTAGCAACGGGTTTCGAACCTGGGTCACCATGCATAATGAGACACATTGAAACTGATTTCTCTATCAGGATTTGGCCATATTTCATAATTTAAATTTAATTTAAATTTTTTATTAATCATAAATTTTAATATATATATATATATATATATATATATATATATATATATATATATATATATATATATAT
>SNQJ01S0019374.1:13328-29831 GCA_010110895.2 Picea sitchensis
ATATATATATATATATATATATATATATATAATGTAACAATTATAAATTTAAATTTAATTATGAACAATTATTATAACGTTATCAATAAAATAAATGAAAAATAACATTATTCTTTAACCAAATCCAATATTTGGATACATGTTGATACAAAATCAACTAAATGCAATACTTAGCATATTGTTTTAATAAAAGATTCAACTAATACTTACATAAATTTGCATACTTTTTAATAGAAGATTCATAAAGTTGGTAATAAAGTTAAAAATTGTAAACCATTTCAACGAAAGTGAATAGATCAAAATATATTATTATATATTCTTTATATTTAATAATTTAAACTTAATTAAATAAATTTCATATATTATAATAGTTGAATAATATGAATTAATAATATCTTTGGAAAAAATAAATATAATAATTGTGATTTTAGTAAACTATTATATTATAGTGTGTCTTGTAATCTTTGATTAATAAAAATTAATAGGATAAAGGAAATATTTTTTTGTTGCACTAGGGTTTGAAGGTATAGATGCTTCCAACCCTGTCACAACTAGGTTTTCCCCTCACATAAAGACACCATCGCCAAAGCCGATGCCACGCCTGACCTGACAAAATGGACCCAAATGGGGGGCGGGGGTGCAAACCCCCTATTATAGAAATTTAGTACAGAATGAGACAGATGAAATCCAAGCCAGGAAACTGCCTTCTGAACCCCCATCTCACCTTCACGATTGATTTCTACAAGACGAACAAGGCTCAGGAAAAAACATGGAAATGGAAGTTGAATTGTCTCATCCAAAGGCATATTGCAACTGGGAGCCAGGAAAATGAATCCCCCTAGGAACCAATAGCACCAAAATATGTGATTAAATCCACTAGGGTTGTATAACACACTCAATTTATGGAGGATCATGCCATGATTGGGAAAGTTTTAGGGATATGGCCCTCTGAAAGAGACCTTATGTAGTGGATCAAGACCTGGTGGAACCCAAAAGGGGACTATGAAATCTAGTGCAACTGAAAAGGATTGTTCACAATCATATTTTACAACTTGGAAGACAAAGATTGGGTCTTTGAAAATGTCCCATACTTCTACAATTCAACAAGGCTATATCTCTGATTTTGGATTGATTGCTTCTTCCCAGAGAAAGATGAATTTTTATTTTCTCCAGCTGGATCCACCTCTACTCCTTGCCTTGAGAGTTTTGGCTTGAAGAAATATTAATGAGCATTGGAAACATGCTAGGATGATATGTAAAATCCTCATAAGCCACCAAGAAAAGAAGATACACATCCTACACCTGCATCTGTGTGTACATGAACATTTTCAAGGCTCTACCTGGCTTAGTCACCATAGAATATCAAGATGAAGACTGGATCCAGACCATAGACTACGAACACATCCCCTTCCGCTGTAGGAAATGTCATGAACATGGACATCTCTTTCGGTAATGTCCACTCAATTCTCGAACATGACTAGTTGTAGAGGAGAAATATAAATATGGTTGCATGCAAGTTTTGGGCTGCAGGAAACAACCACCCAAAAAATCCAATTAGGGAAGAGGCTAGAAGATCCCCACTAGAAATTCATTTTACGCCCTTAGAAACCTGTCAATCATAGAGGAAGTATAAAATCCACACAAACCATAATATCCACGTAGAGACAAAGTCAAGGTAAAAAAAACCCTAGATCCAATCCTAGAACAAGTCATTGCTCACAACTCCCCAACTTAGCCAGAACCAGGAAAGGACTCAGATAAAGGAGGAGATACTATAATGCAGATGGATGAGTTAGAAATAATAGACATAGATCTAGAAAATCTAGAGGATGCCTTCAAAAAGAAGGAACCACAATCTATATTGGTTGAGAATCTTAGAAAAGTACATAAGCTCTTCATCGACACCACAACCAGAGCCACTTCTAGACTAGGCATAAGTTCAGATCCATATCTGAATCCTAGATGGATCCCTAAATAAGGAAAAAATGGACACAAATCGGCCAAACAATTGATCAAGGAGGTAGGTAATTTTATGATTAAATCAGGACAGATCTAATGTCTCACCAAGGGATTCTTTCCCCCCCCACCAAAATCCTCATGATGAAGATAATCACATGGAATATAAGAGGCCTAAATGGAAGATCCAAATACATGATTAGTCATAACTACATTAAGGCAGATGATCCAAACATTCTTCTATTGCAAGAAACAAAATGTACGGGGGAAATAGCAGGAGAACTGTTTAAAATATGTTGGCGACACTGAAACTTCATACATAATGATTCAAAAGGTGCAGAAGGAGGTATGACCATTCTCTGTAAACTATCCTCGACTATTGTTGACCATGCCTTCTCTATCATAGGCACACTTACAACACACTAGTGGGTTATTGGATCTAACAAGGAGGGAGTAATAACAAATTCCTATGGTCATCAAAATAGTCACAAGAAATATATTTTCCTAAATAATTTCTCCTATTTATAAGCATTAATAGGGAAAAAATGTTGGATTCAGGGATGGGACTTTAACATCATCCTCACTCTAGAAGAAAAAAGAGGAGGATCAAATAAACTGGATCATGACAACATCAAGTTCAGAGACCACATTGAGAACCTTAGTGTAATTGACATTGAAACTATAAATAGCTCTTTCACTTGGTCTAATAAGCATATTGGATCCCAACAAATAGCCTGCAGACTGGATCGCTTTTTAATATCAGAAAAACTAATGTTAGAGGGACCCTCGATTGAGGCAAGCATCCTCCAAAAATTAGGTTTGGATCATTTGCTAGTTTAGCTGTGGATGGATACGATAGCTACACACAAATTCAATCTCTTTTGTTTTTTAAAATTCAGGATAACCCACCTAGATTTCGCTGAGATCTCTCGCACCTGGTGGGGCAATGCCAAAATCACACATGGCACAAAAATGTACATATTTCAATAGATATTAAAGAACTTCAAGCAAGAGATCTATGATTGGAACAAGAATTCCTTCGGCAATATCTTTCAAGCGTAGAAGGCCTTAGAGAAACGCCTAGAGGATATACAACATGAGTCAATCTTATCAAGCTACTCAGATTCTTCGAGACAGGAGGAGGATCTATTGAAAAAATAACTCGAAGATCGACACAAGCAGGAGGAAATCCTTTGGAAGCAGAAATATCGAGTACAATGGCTCAAGGAATGGGAAAGGAACACAAAGTTCTTACATCACTGCATGATCCATAGACGATACATCAATCATATCACAAATTTTGAAGATGCATAGGGTAACACAATTCTGGATCATGGAGAAATAGAAACAGAGTTGGTCAATTACTACAAAGATCTTCTATCTGAACCACCCATTGATATAAATCCAGCCATCAATCGTGTAACATAACATATTCCAGCCCTCATTACACCTAAGAAGAATCAAACATTAATGAGACCAATCATGTAGGAAGAGGTGGATTAGGAAGTCAAATAAATTCCCTTAAGCAAGGCCCCTGGGCCAAATCGCTTCACCACATATTTCTTCCACAACTATTGGTTTATGATACAAGAAGAGGTTTGGAAACTAGTGGAGGAATATAGAACTACATGACATGTGTTATCAACCCTCAATGCCATTTTTCTCACTCCTATACCAAAAGAGGAACAATTCACCAACCCAAATCAATTCATACCCATTTCACTTTTCAATGTCATCTACAAGATCATTACCAAGGTCATCGCACCCTGACACAAACCTATCCATCATTTCATCATCTCCAAGGAGAAGTAAGGTTATGTTGAAGAGAAACAAATTATGGAAAATGTCATCCTAGTTCATGAGGTGATCCAATTGCTCAAGTCCACTCACACCCCAGGTATGCTAATTAAGCTTGATATCACCAAAGATTTTGATCGACTCAGTTGGCACTACATGCATTCTCTTCTTTCAACTTTTGGTTTTAGCAAGGATTGGATACATTGGATAATTAAGCTCACCTCCTCAACCTTTTTCTCCATCCTAGTCAATGGAATACCCTCCCAACCCTTTTCCCCCTCTCAAGGTATCCGTCAAGGGGACCCTCTCTCCACTCTTCTCTTCATCATCATGGAAGAAGGATCAGAAAATTATATAACAACCTCAATATCAGTTGGTTCCCTCCAAGGGCTCCCTCTCCATGGACTACAACCTGTTGTCTCCAATAACCAGTTTTTGGATGATACCATGCTAATGAATAATCCCATTTCTCATGAATCCAATAGGCTCAAAGACATCCTCACAGACTTCAATGAAGCCTCAGGCACAACTTTCAATTTGGAAATTCCCCATCTCTTCTTCTTCAATACCCCCCTTGTCGTCCAATACCACATTTCTCACCTTTTGGGCATACCCATGAGATTCCTTCCATCCAACTACTTGGGACTTCCATTATCATATTCAGTTAATCATAATATCTCTTGGGACTCCCTTATCCTCTCAGTATCTAATCACTTAAACACCTGGACCTTCAGATCCCTCAAACTTCCTCCTAGGATTATTCTTTTAAAATATGTTCTCCAAGATATCCCTGCCTATATGTTATCGGCTCTAGCTGCTCCAAAAATGATCATCAAAAGCATAAGAAACCCACAGAGGAACCTCCTATGGCATGGCCATGATCTAGGGAAAAAATGGGCCCTAGCTAGCTAGGAAAAAATCTGCAAACCAAGATCCTTGGGAGAATTGGGCCTCTGAGACTCGGGCAAGATAAATAACATAATGGGAGAAAAAAATTGGTGGTACTAGCTAAAATATCCCGCTGAACTATGGGATAAGCTATGGAATAAAAAATATACCCCACATATTCCACAAGTGAAAATTATTCAGCTCGATGATCGGATCCAAGGCTCTAATATTTGGAATGCAGCCTAGCAAAATCAACCTCTCATACAAAATCACACATTTTGGGAAATACATAATGGAAAAAATGCTTTTTTTGGATGGACTCATGGAAAAAACTCCCTCTGCTACAAACAATGGACAATTTATGCCCCATTCATGATGACATCCAAGGGTTGGAGCACCTCAAAATCACCAACCTATGGATAAGTGTCTCTCAGCATCCCCCCTGGTGGAGCTGGAAAGTGTTCCCACGAGATGTTAACACTCCAGCAGATTGTGACTTACAACCCTAGCACACCATAGTAGGCCAAATAAATATTCATATTAGTGAGGTCTATAACATTCTTCGTTGGGGGCATACCTCCTCTGAAAAATTCACAATCAAAGAGGCCTACTCCCTTCAGGAAAATTTTCACAATCAATCGAAAGAGCATGGAATATCATCTGGAAATATAAGTTATGGATGAAAATATCCACCTTTATTTGGCTCATGGTACAGAATCAAATCCTTACTTGGGATAACCTCAGGAAGCGAGGCTTCATTGGACCCTCAATTTTCTATCTCTATCAGCAACAAGAAGAATATACAGAGCATATACTTAGTTAATGCCCCAACAACGGGGAGATCTGGGATCAGGCCTCTCAAATCATGAGGAAAAACAACAGAGAAAGGAATAACATCGTAAGAACCATCATGAATTAGGGAACCAAGGTCTACAAAATCCCAATCATAAACAAGATTTGGCATCTCCTACAAGGTTTCATTGTTTGGTAGCTCTGTAAATAAAGGAACAAACATATCTTCCAATCCTAAGCTTCCACCCCCTCAAATATCTTTTCAAGGATCTTCGAGAGCATACATGAAAATATCCATGCCTAGCCCTAAACCTAGGAATACTTACCCACTGAACCTCATGAAACTCTCATTCTTTCTTCCTCGCTGCTGATGACACCCATAACCCCTCTTAATATGATTCCTCCTCAAAAGTACCCTACTTCCCTAAGCCACTCCACTTGGCATTGTCCCCCCCTGGTTTCTGCAAATTAAGTTTTTATGGTGCCTCAAAGTAAATCCTAGCCCGATAGGATTTGGTGTAGTTATCAGAGATAGCACAGACCAACTCTAGTACCTCATGGCTAGACATCTGGGACATGATACAAACAACTCAGCAGAACTTTGGGGTCTCATCATAGGGATACAATTATCCTCCAATTTAAATATGACTCACCTCATTATTGAAGGAGACTCTAAAATAATCATCGCGATCACATCCAAAATCATTAATGGAACTGATCCAGAGAAAATCACTAAAAGTTGGTGCCTTATGGGCCCTCAAGACAACTTTTGATTTGTTCTTAATCCATTTCTTACTCTTATTACCTCTCATATAAGACGAGAGGATAACAAGGTTGCTGGAAAATTGGCTAATGAAGGAGTCACTTCTCAAGTAGAGACTATCCTTATTAATGCACAAAATCACTCTACTTCGTAGTTGTTGACTCAATGCAAGGAGTTGGCTCTACAAGATTTCCCTCCCCCAGATGGGGTGACATCTTTTGACCTTGCAATACTTGGCACACGTGCACACAACAGATTTAAGGCCCATCTCCACCAACCTACCTATTTTTCAACTTACCATGCTTAGCATTCATTCTGGAAGGGAGATAGTGCACATGAACAGGAAGGAAGGTTTAATGGCACACATATAGCACTAGCCAAGGCTTACTAGAGAAGGTACAAGGTAGCTTGAAACCATCAATTCAATACTTATGGAGCCTTTCTCAGTCACCTCAATGGATTTTATGGAGGTAAGGCCTGACAATCGTTATTTCATTCTGAACATGCACTCAGATTTTCATTCTCTGCCTCATATTTCTCTCCACTTGTGTCATGCTCCTATTCTTGTTGATTCTTTATCCCCTCTGGTGTCCAGTTATTGTTTTCACTCAACCATCATTTCCACTGGTTCTCTCTCCCCCTAGTTTCTAGTTATTATCTGCACTCTGCCATTATTCTCTTCTTTGTCTCCTCCATGTCATGCGAATGGGGAAAACCTAAGTGCAGGCTGGCCTACTACAGTTTTGTGGCCCGACACCACCGTCCTGGCCATTCTTTGTCCCCTTCTACTAGCCTAGTTGACCATCACCTTTCAGACAAAAAATGGAGTGATAGCCCCTCTTGCATCGCCACCCACCCTCATAACCCCCTGTGCAACTTGGAGCAAATGCCTCAAAGGGCCAACCCCATGATAGAATCAGATGGTTGTCTAGTTGAGGAAGAAATTCCTCCAGGATGGTCGGAAGATTCCACTACGTCGACTACATCAATTGTTAATGCACCCCCCTTCATTGGGTGGTTGTGTGGTAGAGGAAGAAATTCCTCCGGATTAGATGGAGGACAAAACAATGGGGACTACCCCAAATATCAATGTGTCACTTAATGTAATCATCATGACAAAATTGGGTGGTTATTTGGTTGCGAAGGAGATTCCTCCAAAATGGTTGGAGGAAGCAACAACACCGCCTACACCAAATGCTCATGAACCATCAATTGTTGTTGCCTCAATGCCAAAACTGCTTAGTCCACGTAGTTTCTTCGATGATCATCTAGAACTGATTTTTGAAATGTGACAGGACATGGCTGACCAACTCCATCATGAGGACACCCTGAGTTGTCATCTAGACCTCTTGTTTGACTCCCTACCAAACAAACATACCAAGTGACGTTGCCCGACTTGTTGCCAACCATTCATCTTCAGTTTAATCCATGATGGTTGTCCAAGTTTGCCAACTATCTAGTTTCTGTATTGTTATGTTATCGGATCCAGAGAGGCCACAACTGCAGTTAGATTTAGCACTAGTTTTGTTTGGGTTCTGGATTCAAAAACATGCCTATTAGTTTTGTAGGCCACATGTTCTTGTTTCCATGTATATGATGGAACATGTGGCATATTTTGAACTATGTATTGCTATGCTAACTCTATAAGGTAATATAATCTTTTTTATTTACAAAAACAAAATAATAATAAAAGAACATTATTATTACATCATTATTATTATTGGTGAATAGTTATATCATAATGTTATTATTACAATATACGAAAAATAAATAATTGTTCAAATCACAATCATTTCACTCATCATATTTATGTATTTTTCTTTGTAAACAAGTTTAATCAACATATGCTATCTTGATGAACAACAAACAATTCACCTTGAAGAAGAATTAAACTTTATATGGTATTAATAGTTATAAGTTTTCCAATCACAATCCAAATTTAACGATTTCATAAAACTAAAGTTAAACATTATATGGAAACTCTATATTCTAATGAGTGATACATCTCAAATTTAATTTAAAAATTGACAAATCATTAGCACACTAACAATACATTTTATAATTAAAAAAACAACATCAACATGATATGAAAAACACAATACACATGTGTGCTATATTTTTTATAGCGCGTCGGTGCAATTAAAAGCGCTCTAGTGTGATTGTTATGTAAAAATGAACTAACAAATGATTTAATTGACAAAGTATGTATGAAAACCTCCGCAATTAATTTTTTTTGGAGGTTGTACTTTATGGAGACAATCACTCTTTGATGCCTCTCATAATTTAGCGCATGGATCATTCAATCCTCTACCACTCCCTAAGTGCTCTGGCTCACATATTCTCCTTCATGGGCTGCTCAAATTTCTTCAAGATACCATTCTCATCATTCATGTAGCCATAATATGAACTGGCATCAATTCGTTTGTAAATATTATACCTAGGCCTCCTATTATTTTCCTAAGGGGGCTTATTGAATAACTCTTTGATGACGGGGAGGAATTTCATAGCACTGAAGTATCTATAATCAGGGCCCTTTTCGGTGGCACTAGGCACATCAAATTCGTTCCCTTCCAAGTTCATCATATTGGCCCCCATTTTGGTGTAATTAGAATGCTAAGCTCTACGATCATAGCTTCCTAGTGGCAATTTTTCCTGATCAACAAGAAAATAACCCTAATGGATGTCTTAATTATAATACTCTATCAATATCAGTAATGACCTAAGGCTCATATTGTATATTTAATAGAATTTAAGAAGCACATTTGAAATAAAAAACTAATGATCCATAAGCTTCACAAGCATGTGTTATCTCTGAATATCAAGCATTTCCTTGGCCTCGAACTACTCTTCCATGAGATCCTCACTCATGTATTTACTAAGAAGATCCTACTTATTATTCTCCACAACCATGCACTTGAGCTCTTTCTCATCTAGAAGGGTCACATGGGAAACAAACTCTTTCCCTCTTTGTTGGTAGTTTCCCTTTTCCCGCTCTCCCATTTCTTCCACCACAACCTCCTCTTTCTCAAATAGGACTAGCTCAAAGGTAGACACCCCTTGCTCTTGGTCATCAACCTGGTCTCCCTATTGATAGACTTGATTCTCTACCACTCCCTCGACACTCTAGCCCCCATATACACCTCCATGGGCCTATTGATATGAAATACTATTTTACAGTATTTAATATAACATCATGAGGATAAACCTCCCTACATTTTTAAAGAGGTGTTACTCATGTATATTTAATTAATATACAAGAATGTAAAACAAGCCTAAGAGAAGACCAAGCTTATTCTTGAAAAACATATTCATATGTAAAGATACATGAGAAGGACCATGTATCTTACAGAAATAAAATATTTACACTATGTTACAAGATTTATAAACCAACAGAGTATACATTATCATAGGGCGATATTTCCATCATAAAATTGTTGACGTTTGAATCTGTCAAGACTGAAGAGGTGGTACTCCTCTTTGGTTGAAGAATGTATATGTGATATCTTGGAATAAGGAGAATGCTAAACAACAAACCCTAGATATTTATTGCTTGGAATTAGGAAATGATATGGTTATTCAATAACCTGATATAATCTTTATGTCCCGCAAGAAGTCTTTTAACCATAAAAAATATTGAAGGACGGTTTCAATATTAGAATATCTTTGAGCTCAACATCAAATATACAACCTTCTTACTCACTTACAAATACATCCATATCTTCTTCACAAGAAATAGGAGAGAATAATTTGATCCTCTCAAAGAATTTTAAAAAAATGCTACTACCAAGATCAAAAGATAATTTTATAGGTCAATTTCAAATACCATATACTCAAAACTCAAAGTTACAATATATAATCGAAATCAACCCCGAAGTAATTCTTTGCGGAGTTTTTATTCATGAAAKATGTTCTTAATTATAAAATCTCTGATAGTCATATACATGGTTGTAAATAATCCATGATCATATAACAAAATTATTTTGAACAATACAATAAGAACACTTAAGAACTCAACCTTTTGCCCAATTCAAAGATTCAAGCATAAAGCTATGAGAAATGGTGTAGAAGAAGAAAAAGAGTGGAAAAGATGGAGATTTATCTTTGTTGATCAGAAAATTTGTTGCATATTGATGGTTATAATTCGTTCCTATGAACTTATTCCCTTGCCCCTCTAAAAAATTCTGATTATTGACCCCTTGATGAAACCCTTCTTTTTAAAAAACAAAATTTTCTACTACTTGAGTAGTTAGGGTTTTTCCTTTCTTGAATTTCCCGTACAATTATTTTCTTGAAACACTCACTTTAATTAATGCCTCATTTAAGTGTTTTTAATTATTTCACATCATTAACATCTAAATATTTCAAATGGGTCATTTTTGTTTAATAAAAGTTTTTTAAATAAACTTTTATTTTCAAAAACTTAATTAATTGCCCTTTAAAAGAGGGGGACTGTGTTTTAATTTTCTGTAAGTGATAATAAAATTTTCAGCCTTTTAAACCATTTCATATGTTATATTCATTTTATTATCTTTCCAACAATATAAATTTTATTCAAATACGATTCCCGGATCTCAAGATATGACCTCGTGAAGTTAAGTTGTCAAGTAAACTCATCAAAAAAGAAAACTGATTGTTATTTTAATTTATAGAAACAATGTATCCATTTTCAATCCTTGAAACCTTTACCAACATATTACTCATCAAAATATATTTCCAACGGTATATAATTTTTGTGGTTTCGTCACCCGGAGCTGAATTTATGGCCTTTGCAAGATCATGGCTCAATCACCGTTGATCAAGTTCATGGGAAAATGTAGGCCCTTGATCTGAATTCGTTTTTCTCCTTAAAAATTTTGACTTTTTGTCTTCAAAAAGGTTATCCCACATGTATTGGTATATTAAGAATCTTAATGGTATATAATATGAAGTGTAACATACACTTAACAAGAAACACAAAGAGATAATACTATGGAGCTTAAAGGGTTCAGCCTCCCTTTAGAAAATTGATTAAATAATAATAATTTTGCATGGCAAGTCAAACTCCACCTATGCCCAGACAACATATAAGTCAGCCACTTAAATATCACCACATGTATCCATAATAACATGCCACGTGTCATTATCTCATTGGACATCAAATATAACCAACAATATAATGACATGTGTCACCACTAATAAGCTACCACATGTCACAATTGATTAAGTGCCATATGTCTCCTTCCATGAGCCTCTATATGGCACCATTCATATGCTTCCACTTGTCATATCTTTGTAGGTTTCCACGTGGAACAATATTATTGGTTGATACTGGAGAATTCTCACTGGTTAATGGTTTAAAGGTGAAGATTTTGGAATAATGGTTAAGTATAGGGAGGGATCCGTGAGAGGAGAGAGGGAGTGGGTAGTTAGGGAAGGGGGTAATTTATGGGTAGCTAACACCATTCATATGCTCCCACTTGTCATCTCTTATCAGGTTTCCATGTGGAACAATATTATTGGTTGATAATGGAGAATTATCATTGGTTAATGGTTTAAAGGTGAAGAGTTTGGAATAATGGTTAAGTATGGGAAGGGATTCGTGAGAGGAGAGAGGGAGTGGGTAGCTAGGGAAGGGGTTAATTTATGGGTAGCATAAGTTAGGGGGTAGGGAGCGGGGAAAGGTTGGCGGGTTGGGTGAGGTGAGGTGAGGGGCTAAGGGATGGGTGATACCACCTTCGTGAACCAAATTATTTAAATAAAATTTGAAGTATGGAGTGGTAAGGAGATGACAGGGAGGGGGTAAGTGAAATGAAGTGTGGAGGGTTGGGGAGTATAGTGATTCTGACCAACCTCCAAAGTAATTTAAAAAATTAAAGTATGGATTAATATGGAGAAAGGGAGTGGGGATTAAATGAAGTGAGGGGAAATGAGGGAAATAAATAAGGAGGGAAAAGGGAGAAGAGAGTACATAGGAGTATAACGAGGGTGTGAAATAATAGAATATTTTTAGGGGTCTTGGGATTGAAAATAAAAGAATAACCAAAGGTATTGAGCTCAAAAATTAAAGAAGAAACCAAGGGTCTTAGGCCCAAAACTTTAAATGTAATTTCAAGAAATTAACTTTGTTCCATATTGAAGACATGTTTTTTAGGTAGTTAAATGGAAACCTAGATATCTTGATCATACGAACTCAGATTTTCGATCCGAAAAATGCATGGAGAAGATGAGACTAAAAAATACGCAATGAAATTGTTCTCATTCAAAAAATTTCTTCTTTTGATAATCATTATCTGTTATTCTAGGAGAGGGAAAATATAGATAACCAAATTTTGGTCAACAACTAGCTCCAATTGTGGGACAATGACCCCCTGTGAGTTGTTGAGAACCCATAATCTGAAAACAAAATACCTTCTCAATTGGAATATGGAGTCATATCAAAATTGATTCTTGTAATTCTTCTTATTTCATGAAGTTATCTTCAAATTTCAATATAGAGACTGTCTTATTGTGGAAAAATTAAACTCAAGAAACAAAATATGTACATACATGATCTACCTATCCTATATTACTTGGAAGAAAGGGGGACCTTAGGTATAGGTATATTTCCAATGGAACCATTCAAGCATCTAGCTAATTTGTAAAATGAGCTCCAAAATTGTGTAACATATTGGGTCTTGTACCAATGAATCAGGGGCACTCTCAATGTCTACTGGAGAAAAATTGAACCAGGTGTGCTAAGGACCTGATTGGATTGCTTTGTCAACAACTCTTTGGAACCATGATTCATTGAAGTCAATTCTTGGCTTCTCAAGAATACTGTTGTATTTGATTGGATGAGGAATTTCCAATTTTAACATTTTTTCATCTCTCTCCTTATCTCTAACCATTTTCAAGGTTCTCGATTTATCAAAAATGTCTTGAAAAGACTCTTCCTTCATGTAAAGACAAGCTTGCTCATTATTTTTCTCAATATCCATTTCTTCTATCAATTGTTCTTGTTGCCAATGTTCTTTAGGATTTTCATCATCTATTGCAAGGCTGGAATTTTCTTGTGCATTTGGTGGAGGCTCCTTAATTTTATTCTCAAATTTCCTTCTTGAAAGGTCTTCATACAAAGTATATAGGAAGTTGAAATTCTCTTCTTGCAAATTGGAATTTTCATCTTCATCTTCATCTTCAACAATATGACTTGACTCAGAAAACTCATCCAACCTTTGATTAGATTCTTCTTCAAAATTAGTCACTTCATTATCTTGTGTCCATATGGGAGAGGGTGGGCGGGAAAAAATTTCAACAAAAAAATATTCTAATATGTCCCAACTGGTAATGGTACCATGTGGAAATGAATGGGACCATTCAAGAGCATTCCCACACAAATTTTGTAAAAATATTCGGCATATAATATTGTCTTCGGTAAGATTAAAAATTTGACATGCACAATTGAATCTATACAATTTTTTCTTCATATCCTCCAAAGTATTTCCAAAGAATATAGAAAAAATTTCCATAGGAATATTAGGCATCTGAAAATTTTCTTCTAGCAAATTTAGAGGGCCTCTATGTAGTCACCTTCTTCTTTGGGAACTTGTTTCTTTTAATGTATCTCTTGTATCCATTGATGGGCTTGGTGAATAAATTAAAGTAACATCATGATATGAAAGAAACTCTTCAAAGGAGTCATAATATACATCTTCTTGGAATTTTTTAGTCTTTCTAATGGAGTTGCCAGGAAGTTCATTATTTCGAACATTTTGTGTTTCTTAGCTCTTTTTGAGGTCATCCAAATATTTATGAATAATATTTTTATAAACCTTGTGTATTTAGAACAAGCAACAATCTTCTTGAATATTCTTTTCAAAATTTTAAACCATAGAAACTTTGGTTCTCTAATATGATCTGAAGTAAGGCCTAAAATATATTGAAAATAAATGGCTCCCCAATGGAGTTGCCAAAAACTTTGACATTTGAATCTATTAAGATTGAAATATAAACTTCACGAGGATATTAATCCCCATGTGTTTTTAAAGAGGCGGTACTCTTTTTTTTCTTACGAATGTATCTATGATACCCTGGAATAAGGAGAATGTTAAATAACAAACCCTAGATATTTATTGCTTGGAATTATGAAATGATATGGTTCTTCAATAACTGATATAATATTTATGTGCAACAAGAAGTATTTTAACCATAAAAAATATTGGAGGGTTTCAATATCATAATATCTTTGAGCTCAGCATCAAATATACAACCTTCTTACTCACTTACAAATACATCCATATCTTCTTCACGAGAAATAAGAGAGAATAATTTGATCATCTAAAAGAATTTTAATAAAGTATTACTATCAAGATCAAAAGAGAATTTGATAGGTCAATTTCAAATACAAAACTCAAAGTTACAAGATACAATCAAAATCAATCCCGAAGTAATTCTTTGTGGAGATTTTATTCATCAAATATGTTCTTCATTACAAAATATATGACAATCATATATATGGATGTAAATACTCCATGATAATATAAGAAAATTCTTTTGAATAATACAAGAAGAACACTCAAGAACTCAACCTTGTGCCCAATTCATAGATTCAAGCATAAAGCTATGAGAAATGGTGTAGAAGAAGAAAAAGAGTGGAGAAGATGGCAATTTCTCTTTCTTGATCAGAAACTTTGTTGCATATTGATGGTTGTACTTCGTTATTCTGATATTATTTCCTTTTCCCTCTAAAAAATTCTTATTATTGACCCCTTGATGAAGCCCTTATTCTCTTTAAAAATGAAATTTTTTAACTACTTGAGTAGTTAGGGTTTCTCCTTTCTTGAATTTGTTGTACAATTATTTTCTTGAAACATTCACTTTAATTAATATCTCATTTAAGTGTTTTTAATTAGTTCACAACATTAACATCTTAATATTTCAAATGGGTCATTTTCCTTTTTTAATATTTTTTTTAAATAAACTTTTATTTTAAAAACTATAATTAATTTCCTTTTAAAAGAGGGGGATTGTGTTTTAATTTTATCAAAGTGATAATCCACTTTTAATCCTTTGAAACCAATTCATATGTTATATTCATTGTCTTATCTTTCCAACAATATAAATTTTATCCAAATCCAACTCTCGGATCTCAAGATATGACCTTGTGAAGTAAAGTTGTCAAGTAAACTCATCATAAAACAAGCTGACTGTTCTTTTACTTTTTGGGTAAATTGTAGCCATTTTCAATCCTTGTAACATGTACCAACATATTCTTCATACAAATATTTTTCAAAAGGTACACAATTTGTGTGATTTCGTTTCTTGGAGCTCAAGTTATGGCCTCTGTAAGATCGTGACTTAGCCTCCGTCGATCAAGTTCATGGGCAAATGTGGGCCCTTGATCTGAATTCATTTTTCTCCATAAAAATTTCGACTTTTTGTCTTCAAAAATGTTATCCCACATGTATTTGGATATTAAGAATATTAATGGTATATAATATGAAGTGTAACATGTTATAACCCTATAATTTATAGGATCAATTGGTGATTGAAATGTTATCTCTTTAGTGTTTTTGTTTGTCAAATGATTTTTCATTCTACAAATAATTTGAGGAAAAAGAAAGAAAAAGAAAAAGAAAAGAAAAAGAAAAGAAAAAGAAAAAGAAAAGAAAAAGAAAAAGAAAGAAAAAGAATAAAAGAGGGCATAAAAGAAATTCAATAGAGCCCCATGCAATAACAATGACTTGGTCCATACCTTTCAAGCATGGCCAAGTTCTTTTAAATTGATGTTGATAGGAGTAGTGAATAAGCTTGGTTAAATTGTTTAACCTTAGCCAAGTGATCTAGGTTATTTAGTGAATAAATCTAACCAGACTGCCTAATCTTGGTCAAATAGCCCCAGGATAAAGTAATTTCTTAGTCCAACAGTTTAATCTGGGCTAATTGTCATAGGTAATTAGGTTATAATATAGGGGAGTTTGTTTTATTTCAATAAAACTAGCTTGATGATCAATGTTGAACCATGTCTTTGAGGTTTAAAAGGTTTGATGTCTAACCCCTTGGTGATAGAAACATGAAAAAGTTTGGGAAAACCCATGATATGCACTTATCCTAAGTTTTTCTGTGCGCATATGCCTTCATGCTCACAATTATGCACCGCTCATGTATGAACGGCTCAGATGTTCGCGCCTAGATCTACAGTGGACAAGTTTTTCCGGACCCCCCCAACCGTTCTACCTTTAACAGTGGGGGGGGGTCCAGAATCGAAGATAATATATGCACACATCTGGATGGCTCAAGCTTCAGTGTCTAGATCTACAGTCTATATTGGATTCTGGACCCCCCCGTCC
>SNQJ01S0019374.1:29881-41915 GCA_010110895.2 Picea sitchensis
GGGGGGGGGGGTCCGAAATGTGTTTTAAAGATCGCGCACAGATCTACGGTTGAGAAGGAAGTGCGCAAATCAATGGCTCATGGTGTTTTTTAGACCCCCTCGACTGATCTACCTTTAACGGTGGGGGGGGGGGTCCAGAATGGAATTTTCCTATGGTGGGCCCCCTATCTATACGTGGTATGAATCCATTGGTCCTGAATCCCACTGCCTATTACTTTTTGACATACCTCGTCACCTCATGATGTCATTATCCACCTTTTTCGTAAGAGTCACCTCCCATAACTCTGTCCATATTTCTCCCTCGTTCACCCGTGGCAAGTCCCTTCACCATGGTCTTTTCCCCCAATCAATGCTTGCCACATCACTCAATTGTATGCTTCAGTCATTGTCACCTGCCATCTCACGCTCTAAATGACTTGTTGGTCATTTATTACTGGCTAACTTATCCGTTAACCAGCTAACCTATCTCCCGCACCCAACGGATATCCGGTCACTCAAAACTACCCTCACCCTTCATTCCCTCACCATTTACCCAGTCATCGCTCCAGATAATTTTCCCAATTTTCCTCTCCATTACAGTCAGCCGCCCACATCTACAGTCGTCCCCACTAACCTTTTTTTTATTTGCAAGTATTGTTACAGTGATGGCACCAAAGTCAAAGAAAACAGAAGGTGAGGAGAATCCTTTTCTCCCGCCTCCTGTCAACCTCGACAGGATTCCCCTAGCCGACAAAGAATACTTAATCATAGACACACGATGTGATTTCGACTTCACAGACCTATAGTTATGGATTAAAGAAGTTTTCCTAGACCAGAGTGACAAAGTTGGGCTCTGGGAGTCCAACCTACCCTTGTATCTCTTCCCCCAGATTCACCACTTCCTAGAATTTTCCCTCAAGTGCCAAGCCCATTATATCCCCGAACAAAGAGCCATTGTGTCCTCATCCAGGGAAATTCTTTTCCTCACCTTTTAACCTTGAAATCATCACAGAGATCTACCAGAAGTTGTCATTTCCTCAAAGAGATCATATTTTTGAGCTTTTTCTTCCACAGTCTCCTCAGCTACCCACTACAAACCCCCCTTATCCTTCCTCCCTATTCTCAATAAAAGGAAACCAGGTCATCACGTCACTATGGGCCTTGCTTAGTTATTTTTCAGATCAATGGGTAGATGAACCCATTTTGGGATTTCTGTCTATTTTCTCCACCGATAAGAAACCCACTACATAGTTTGACTACAGCACGTTCCTCGCGGAGAACATTCACAAACACTTCATAAATTTCTCCACAAAAGGTATGTTTAGGTATTCTGCAATACTGGCATACATGTTCGTTTTCTTCCAAGTGAACATTTTTTCTTCTTCTATGCAGAAGATGGGTGAGGATGGTAGACCATAGGAAGTAACAACATGGACTTCTCTGCTCAGAAATAACTCCACAAAATTTAGTTTCAAGAAGTTCATCGATCAGTTCTACCACCCAGTGGTGAGTATGCTCATCGACAGACCCGAACCCAAAATTAATGAGGAAATTCAGAGGATTCTACATCTCTCGGACCTTATAAAGAATGGTGATTTCTACTTGTACCAAAATCATACTGAGATCAGAGTCTATGGGTGCGAGTTGGCCCCATATAAAGTACCCAAGTACTTACCTATTAGAATTTTCGCCCTGGAATACATAAGGCAGATGATAAACTCAAACGACATACATTTTGTGTCTTTGAAGAAGAAGTAGCAACTCAAAATCAAAGGGAAGATTGGGTCTTTCATCTGCAACAGTCGGGGTGCCAAGGAGGAAGCAGACAGATTGCTAAAATAAATGAAGTTTTTTGTCAGTTTCACGTGGCACTATGATCCGTGTGGGATAATTTCCAAGATAAGAATAAAAATCAAGAATATCCTGTATGTTCACATATCTAGGCCTGAGGTAGAGAAGTTTGCAAACTAGACAGAATGGGATCCAAACACACTGGTTGAGTCAGAACAACAGGACCCTTCGGTCGTTGTTTCACAGACGACTATACCACAGGCTCCAAAGGAGAAAAGGCCCAGGAAGGTCACTTCACCTTCTATCACTGAAGTATCATTTGAGGAGTTTTGATTGCACACAAAGAGGCCAAAAACCACTCAGGCTCCTGACATGGCTGGAGAAAAGGCAATTCCATCCACTACAATGACGCAGGTGGATCGATCACTCCTTAGTACAAGAAATAAGAAGATCATAACCTCAGTATTGAAAAAGAAGCCTATAGATACTCCACCAGTCAACCATCCAGGCAAAACAAGACCGAAGCTGAGTATCTTCGAGAAATATGATTTGACAAGAAAATGAATCAGACGTTGACCAACAACAAATATGCTCAGTTCTGGAAGAAAACGTCAACTACACAACACAGACTGCTATTGGAATTCGACACTGAGAAGGGAAAAATGCACATGGCATTTCTCCAAGCATAGGTGCCAGACCCAAAGGTAATCACCAATTACAAAAGGGCAACTTTTGAATTGCAGACTAAGGATGTGCATCCAGCTGATCAAATGGATCTGCACAGGCAAACTGGATAAATGGTTTTCTCCACATTGGCACATGCTTCCACTATTGCCTCCAAGTTACAAGAGTCTCTGAATAATGTCCAGACGCAGTTGAATTTTTAAAAAATATCATCCTTTGCCAAAGATAACAGGATTAAGACGTTGGAGGAACTGGTCCTCAAGATCGAATATGATCCCTTGAATGTGAAAGGATTCGAGGAGATGATCAGGAAGAAAAATGTCAACATAGTGTCTATGAGGAAACAATTGAAGCTGCCACCAACAATAGACTCTCAGGTATAGGAAATGGCAGAGACAGAAGGAGAAAAAGATGAGATGCTTAAGTTGATCATGGAGCAGAATGCACAATTGAAGGAAATGGAAGATGAAATGGAGAAACTAGTGAAAGAGAAAGAGTAGTCAAAACCCATGGAAGTCATTCCATTGAGTGCAGTTCCACTCTTAGGAGTGAGCACAGTGTCACTAGCAGAAATTCCATCGGCAAATCCACTGACGTCTCTGGAAAAGACTGTTGAATTGGCTAAATCTATGGAAGAGATGAATCTGCAAGAAACACAGATTAGCAGGCTCAAAAAGGAGATTGAGAACCTCCACGAACTCAAATATTCTTACCAAACCAGTTACTCCAGGGAAAAACAAGTGTCAGGCCAGCTCAAACAAGAGTTACAACAGCTTCGGAAGCAAACAGTGGTAGGAAAAACACTGGCTGAAGTCAAAGAAAGTGTCTGGATAGACATCACCAAGTCTATGAATGAAATATGGCCAATGATACAAATTATGTTTGAGAAAAATGAATTCGTACAAAGAAGTAAACAAGCCATCAAGAATATTAGAGAAGAACTGGGAGAGATGCCCACTGAGGCTAATGAAATCATCAAATTCCTAAATTCTAAAACCAGAGAGGGGCTGGAATATCTGAGAATTGAAGATAGAATAGAGACCATCCTTGAGGTCAAGAGAGTCCTGACCAAGAGAGGACTGACGATACAGCTAGAATAAAAGGTTCAGGCTATGGACCTAGGGGTGCAAAGGTTTTTCAACATGATCGTGGCTCTACAGAAGAAGGGTATTCCTGTTCTGAGAGTGATAAATGACAAATTGATGATGCTCCCCGATTACAAAAAGAGACTAGCCACTGTGGCTAAGGATAGTTCAATTTTCAAGAATACAAGGCAGTATCACTGGAAAGGCATTCCTAGGTGCTCTATAGTTGGACATCAGCATACAACATGAGATCCGGTACATCTTCATCATCAAGCCAACTTTTGCTAAGTACACAGAGATGGATGAAGTTTACCGAAGGTTACTCAAAGTCGTCATTCCCAGTCATCTTCGATGGGAAGAGATTTGCAATCTGATCGAGTAGTCTATGAGTTGTCCAAGCCCAGTCAGCTATCCAGTCAGATGAGGTCATACAGAGGCCTCACCAACGGTTCACCCAGAAAATAGCATGAAACTTTGACACATCATCAAACGGTTTCCTAGATTTTTGTAGTTTGTTAAGTTAGTTAAGCTAAAAATAGATTTACCACGTCCCGATCTTTAATGACATGATCGTTTGTAATTTTGGTTAGAAATACTTCACTTTTTGAGGTATTGAGGGTTGATCTTTACGCCCTGCAAGCTACTAGACTGTAATAATTTTTCAAGAGATCTTCCATTAATACAAAGAGGCATTTCCACAGGATTCTTGCGTGTACTCATTGGTGATGTTTTTCCTTTCTACATTAAATGTTATTCTCGCTTAGTTATCACACTGTTTTCTATATCTAATCTTTGAAAGTAATGAACGTTGCAGGATTTATCTTTGTATACCTTGTTTCTAACTTTAAAGTATTTTAGTGTTTCATCTTCTGATTTTACGATAAAGAAATTCTTAACTCCTTCTTTGTCGTAATTGACATTCTCGCCTTTTCTGTTATTCCTCATTTTTGCTGGTAAAAGAATCCAACGATTGCATTATCTTGCCCTGTGAAAGGTTTCTTTGTTTTCTGGTTTATATTTTATTTCATGATACAGACCCCATAGCCCAACGGATGTGTAAATCTCTCTCAACCATCCCAATGAAAACGACAACAAACAAAATAAACATATTTTGTTCACCTAGCCTAATATTTTAAATTTGAAACATATCTAAATCATACAGAGAGATCCCTCTCTGAAGTTGGTAGGGCTAGATCCCAGCTTTGAAGTGGTTGGATAAAGTTACCTCCTGTAGATTTCTTCTTTTTTGAAAACCTCTAGGAAATTTACAGAGCGTTAACATAGTGGCGACCATATTGGGGAATGAACTGAACAAATTTTAACCTCACGTTTTCTTTTCCCTGGAAGAAAAGTTTGTTTCTGAAAAATTGCAAATCTAAGAAAGAAATAATGTTTAGAGGTTGTTAAAAGCTTGTACATATTATTTTCAGACTCGTAAAACTAAAAAGTATATATATAAAAAAAAAAATCAAAAAGAAATATGGCTCCTAAAAGAGCTTATACTCGATCTCACCCAGACCCAGAACCTACAATAGCAACTGATAATCCAGAACAGTTGCTCAGGAAAAAGACCATTGCAGAAGTTTCAGTAAGTCATAGTCCACTTCAGAGGTCCCCTTCTCTTCTAGAGGAGCTTGTTTCCCTTTAGGATCTTAACTTTGACATCCTTTTTGAACAAATCCTATTTAGAACGAAATATGATAGCTTTGTGGCTGAAATAGTTCTAGATGCAACCGTTTTGCAAACCCAGACCCCTGAAGTTCTATCTCCCACTGATAAACCTCAAACCACTCACTTTGTGCCAGCTAACCCCTCCTCATCCTCGTCTTCTGTCACCACCCCACCTATCATCCAGGTTGTCGTCCCGCCCCCTTCGTCTATCATGGCAGCCAGGTATGCTCCCTTGGTGTTGGTCGCACCTCTTCATGCTATGCCCGAGGATTATCAAACAAGACTTCCTCAGTTTGATGGCACAGGGCCCTTGAACTCACAATAATATGTGGATAAAATGAATGACTATTTTTACCTACAAGAAGTAGATGAAGCTGACGTTCAAATGAGATTGTTTTCACAAAGTTTGACAGGTGACGTTAAGAAATGGTACAAAGGCTTACACACTGCTTTAGTGCTTGACCTTATAGTGTTTCAAAGAAGTTTTCTAGACAGATGGGAGGTAAATAAAAATCCTCTCCATATCTTTTCAGAATACGAAAACATCGGAAGAAATCAAGGTGAGACAGTACAAGATTATTGCACCCGTTTCAATAATCTGTACAATGCAATTCCAACCAATATTAAACCTCCACAAGGTTTGGCATTGATAAAATTCCCTGATGGTTTTGACACCGATATGTCATATCAATTAAGGGAAAGAAACTCCACCACCCTGGAATACATGTAGAAAAGCGCAATAAGTGTGGAGGCGAACATGTTGGCAAAAAGGGCATGATAGAGGACAGAGAGGAGAGTCACAATTAAAGAGGAATCTTCCATATCAACTTTCGATTCCAAATTGGATTCATTAGCCAGCGAAATGAAAATAATGATGAAGAGACTTATTGTATCCGAAAGAAACCCTCCTAGAGAAAACCCACCAGCTCCTCAAATTTGAAATCCTAACTTCAGAAGAAACCCTCCTCAAATTAGGTAGAGAGATCTTAGGGATCAAAGGGAATAGAGAGGTCCTGATCAACAGATCAGACCGCCCCTACAAGAAAATTATGTCGATGAAGGAGATGAGGTAATTGAAGAACTGAAGGATACACACATAAACCTCATGGGCATTCATGATAACGAAGAAATTTTCCTCACCCAGGAGGAACAAGAATTTTTTTTTCTTTCTCAAACAAAGGTGAGCGAAGAAGCTGAAGATACCGAACAACATGCATTTGAAAATTCCATTATGGAGGTACACTAGCAGTACAATCTATGAAGTAAAAAATACAGACGAAAGTTCCCCAAAAAAGGTAACCGAAACAAAGAAGATAGTCGAAACTAAGAAAGCCCCTGAGCCTTCTATCGAGAGGATCCCTGAAAAAGGTAATGTTGAAGATCAAACAAAAATAAACCTTACCATTTTGAAAAGATCATCGCAGACTGAGGTTTCATCAACCAACCCACCAAATATTTCTGCTCAGAAGACTATGGTGGACAAATTAGAATTGCAGAGCCAAAGCAGAACCCCTACTCCTTTCAGCCTCGAAGGGGAATTAGCCAAAGTGAAAATTCCCATTCCTCTTTCCGAGTTGATGAGTAAGAATGTTTACCGATCGTAGGTGATCAAAACTTTGAGCATTGAACCCAACATAGGCATAGAGGCCTTAACTGTTGGATCGACGAATCATTCAGATACTGTAAATCTTACCGATGATCAACCCGAACTCCTATTCAGACCTGAAGTGGATGGTCAGACTGACAATGGTGTTGTTGCTCCTTTTTACATCAGCCTTAATATACATGACCTGATTCTACATAATGTTATGTTATATTCGAGTGCTTCCCATAATTTGATGCCTAAATCGGTGATGGAAAAACTAGGACTTGAGGTTACCAGACCTTACAAGGACTTACACTCTTTTGACTCCAGCAAAGTCAGATGTATCGGTTTGATCAAGGATTTGTGTATCACCCTGGTTCAGATTCCCACAAAAAGAATGGTCATGGATGCTGTGGTCACATACATTCCCTTGAAATATGGTATGTTGTTGTCCTGTTCTTGGGGGGGCAAGTTGAAAGGTACTTTGGAGTTGGATATGTCGTATGCCACTGTCTCAGTTTTTGGGCAACAGAGAAGACTATACATAGAAATGCTGATGAAATACATGGTTAGCAGCCAAGGAAATCCACATAACTATCCTCTGTACTCTACACATTCTGACCTAGATTCCTTTATCCTATATAACAATGGCGATACGGGAGAACAAATCACTCAGCTAGAAGAAGATACATTTGGTCCAAACGAAGGCCAAGAAATCACCGAGGCAAAAAAAAAGAAAAATGTGATAACTAAAGAATTGCCAGCGGATTTCTGGAGCATGGACTTTGATGGAGCCGTAAGAAAAGAAGGAGTTGGAGCAGGAGTTTGGTTGCACAATCAGAGATCTAGGTATTCAGAAAACCATTCTTACAAACTGAATTTTCAATGCACTAACAACATAGTTGAGTACGAAGCTTTGATGCTCGGTCTGAAACTATTGAAAAAGGTTGGTGCCAAACAAATCATCATAAGGGGAGATTCTGAATTAATTATCAAACAAATTAAAGGTGAGTATGCAACAAAACATCCCTGTCTTAGAGCTTATAGGAACGTTGTTCTGGATGCCCTTAAATGTTTCACTGAAGTTGATTTGCAGGTGATGCCTAGTGGATAGAATATTTTAGTAGATAGGTTAGCTACATCAGTAGCCACATGCAAGATACCTTTTCATTCCACTCGCCCATACATGGTGGAGGTGAAGTGCAGACCAATTGTTCCAGACAACATCAGATACTGGCAGGTATTTGGTAATGATGATCAAATTGAAGATTTTCTACAATGTAAAAATGATTTCGAGTGTACAAACATAGACTTAGAAAATGAGGATGAAAATGTAAAAAGACCTGATTTTGGAAATGATAGTGTAAATAAGATAGATTTAGGAGAGTTAGGTGAGGATGAGATAGAAGCCGATGTTTTGAATTTAAAAATTAATGTTTTACCTAGGGGTTTAGTTCCTTTAGAAGACCTATTTGATTTTAATGATGTAGCTAAAAAACCGAAAATCGAAGCCAGTGGTCAGGAAGTAGAAGATTGTAATATAGGAACATAAGAGAAACCCAAGATGGTAAAACTTTCCAAATCATTACCCCCTGAGCAGAAACTCAAATACATTGAGCTTTTCAAGGAATATTCAGACCTATTTGCCTGGGGTTACGAGGACTTGAAAGCTTATGACACCAGCATCATACAACATAGGATTCCAATAAAAGAAGATCAAAAACCTTTTAGACAGAAACTTAGGAGAATCAACCCCAAGCTACTCCCCCTGATAGAAAAAGAAACCAAAAAAATGTACGATGCTAAAATCATAGTTCTATTACGATTTTCCAAATGGGTTTCAAATTTAGTCCCAACCCGAAAGAAATCTGGAGAAATCAGGCTTTGCATCGATTTCTGAAATCTGTATAAGCTCTCTCTGAAGGACAACTATCCAGTGCCAAAAATGGACCACATATTACAAAAGGTAGTCGGATCCAGTCGAATCTCTTTACTGGATGGGTTCTCAGGTTATAATCAAGTCCTCGTTCACCCAGATGACCAAGAGAAAATAGCTTTCACAACACCATGGGGTACTTTCATGTATGTGAAAATGCCTTTCGGGTTGATGAACGCTGGGGCCACTTTCCAGAGAGCGTTGGACATCTCTTTTGTGGAAGAACTTGATAAATTTATTGGCATCTATCTGGACGACGTAACTGTGTTTTCCCAATCTGATGACGAGCTCTTACGACATCTCAGACGAGTTTTTGAGAAATGCAGGAAATTTGGGATTTCTTTGAATCCTAAGAAGAGCCTTTTCATATTAGAGGAAGGTAAACTACTAGGGAAAATAATCTCTAAGGATGGAATTAAGATAGACCCCAGCAGAATCAAGACCATTCAGAAATTAGAACACCCAATAAATATCAAAGAGTTACAGTCTTTTATCGGAAAAATAAACTTTCTGTGAAGATTCATACCCAACCTAGCCGAGCTTCTCAAGAACATCACAAACATGTTAAAAAAGGACACAAAAATAAAATGGGACACAGAGTCCAAGTAGTCTTTTGAACAAGTCAAATGCACACTCATGCAGGCCCCAGTCTTGATCAGTCCTGACTTCACCAAAGATTTTTATCTTTTTTCTTTCGCCTATGAACATACCATTGCAGCAATATTACTACAGAAAAACAACGAAGGGTATGAACAACCCATAGCCTTTTTCAGTAAATCTTTAAGAGATGTTGCTTTGAATTATAAAATAATGGAGAAACAAGATTTTGTCTTGGTGAAAGGCATAAAATATTTTAGAGTATATATTCTCCATTCCCACACCATTGCATATGTTCTGAATGCGGTAGTAAAAGACATTTTAACCTAGGACAATCCGGACGGCCGAAGAGGAAAATGGATTGTTATCATTCTAGAGTATGACATAGAGATTAAGCCTACTAAATTGGTTAAAGGTCAAGGTCTAGAAAAGTTAATGGTTGAATCAAATTTCCATGCTCTTGACATTAATTTCTTAGTTGCAGTAGATGAACAGGGTGAGCAGGCGACTCCAAGCATGAAATAGGTATTTCTAAACTCTCCATGGTACACAGACCTGATATTTGTTTTGCATAGTTTACAAGCTCCCCCTGGTCTGACCAAAACTAAAGCTAGGTTTTTGAAATTGAAAGCATTAAAATTTTGCATTCTAGAAGGCAATCTCTATTGGAAAGATCTTGGAGGTATTTTATTAAATTGTATATTGAAGGATGAAGTTGACAAAGTATTGCAGGATTTTCATGCAGGAGACTGTGGTGGTCATCTGAGCTGGAAGACCACAGCTAATACAATCCTTAGAGCTGGATTCTATTGTCCAACGCTATTCGTTGATGTGCATCATAAAGTGACTTCGTGTCATAAATGTCAGTTGTTCGAGGGCAAAAGGACACTTCTTCCTCTACCCCTAAAACCAATCTTTGTTTAAGCCCCTTTCTAGCAATGGGGATTAGACTTCATCGGAGAAATACATCCTCCCTCTTTAGGCCAACACAGGTGGATTCTTATTGCCACAGATTATTTTACAAAATGGATCAAAGCAATACCAAGAAGGCAAGCTACTGATTCTGTCATTATTAAATTTCTTGAAAATAATATCTTGTCCCATTTTGGATGTCCTAGAAAGATTATAACTGACAATGCAGCTGCTTTTCGATCTAAGAAACTCATAGATTTCTGCAACCAGTATCATATTAGTTTGGGACATTCCATAGCTTATTACTCTCAGGGAAATGGGCTAGCGGAATCATCAAATAAAACCCTCGTAAACATTATCAAGAAAAATTTGCAAGAAAACAAAAAGTTGTGGCATAACAAGTTGGTTTTCGCACTATGGGATGACAGAATGACCACCAAAAGGTCAATCAGTATGTCACCATATCAGTTGGTCTATGGCACAGAAGCAGTTTTTCCCACTTCCTTAGGAGTTCCTGTCATGAAATTGCTGCAAGACGTGCAAGCCGAGCCGAACAACTCCCAAAGAACGATAAACCAAATGATCCATTTGTAGCAGTCCAGGGAAGAAGTATACAACAAGACTCAAGTAGTCCAAGAAAGCATTAAGAAGATCTTTGACAAAAGAACCAAAGAAGATGATTTTGAGCTAGGTGACTTGGTGCTGAGATGGGATTCCCAAAATGAAGACAAGGGAAAGCATGGCAAATTTGACAGTCTGTGGAAGGGACCATACATGATTCAAGCATTTAGAGGAAATAACGCCTTCTTTCTCAACAACAGTGATGGGACAGATCTGCCAGGAGGACCTGTAAATGGTAGAATGCTGAAGCATTATTCACTGCCTCAGTAGGGACCTGAGGTCACACTTTCCATTGTACAAACCACTTTCATTTTGGTTGCAACTTTCTGAGTGAATAATTTTGATCAGATGGTTGAAGCCTGGAGAGAAGGCCCTAAGACACTGAACATTGTCTTCCAATTTTCAAAATAAAATCGATCAAGAAACAAAGGTGACTATGGAGAAAGTTTCAAACATTAGGAATCAGGATCCTTGGCACTTCACAAGGAGAGTACCATCCCCAGGTGGAGCCGCTATTATAACCCTATAATTTATAGGATCAACTGGTGACTGAAATGTTATCTCTTTAGTGTTTTTGTTTGTCAAATGATTTTTCATTCTGCAAATAATTTGAGGTAAAAGAAAGAAAAAGAAAAAGAAAAGAAAAAGAAAAAGAAAGAAAAAGAATAAAAGAGAGCATAAAAGAAATTCAATAGAGCCCCATGCAATAACAATGAATTGGTCCATACCTTTCAAGCATGGCCAAGTTCTTTTAAATTGATGTTGATAGGAGTAGTGAATAGGCTTGGTAAACTGTTTAATCTTAGCCAAGTGATCTAGGTTAGTTAGTGAATAAATCTGACCAGACTGCCTAATCTTGGTCAGATAGCCCCAAGATAGAGTAATTTCTTAGTCCAACAGTTTAATCTGGGCTAATTGTCATAGGTAATTAGGTTAGAACATAGGGTAGTTTGCTTTATTTCAATAAAACCATCTTGATGATCAATGTTGAACCATGTCATTGAGGTTTAAAAGGTTTGATGTCTAACCCCTTGGTGATAGAAACATGAAAAATTTTGGGAAAACCCACGATATGCACTTATCCTAAGTTTTTCTGGGCACATATGCCTTCATGCTCACAATTATGCACAACTCATGTATGAACGACTCAGATGTTCGCGACCAGATCTATAG